>JABVZY010000051.1:357216-372961 GCA_020883555.1 Drosophila nannoptera | reverse complement strand
AGCAGCAGCGGGTAAATGATGAAGGAGAAGAGCTTGAATGGCTCCACTCAACAACGAGGAAAAACTTTGCCCAGTTTTCTTCGAAACCCAGCGCAAAAAATCTTGTCTCTGGTCAGCCGCAATGCAAATGCAGCTGCGATTGGGCAGAGAAAACGGCCAGGAAAAATATTGTTCGATTGTTGGCTGTACGAGCAGAAATTACAGTTACATTTACGCCGTTTTCGATATTGATGTTTGTTGATTTTCATTCCTCGCTGCCCTCATTTCGACTGGCCTTTCCATTCTCACAAACTTTCCCGGGACTTTATGACTTTCCACCAAACTTTTGTCAGCTCGGCTTTGTGACTAGTTTTTTATCGACCGACTAAGTTTTTTATTTGGTCCAGTCTGGCACTATGTTTTCTGCCAACTAACATACACTTTTTTTTGCGCTTTTTTCACTTACCAGATACTTTATGAAGAAGTCGGGAGACGGGTAGGGGAATTGCTGAAAGAAAAAAAAGCTAATTTATTATTAATTTCAAAGAGTACGCTACGAGTTAACGTATTGGCTATCGATCAGGTGAAGGGGAAATGCACCGAACTCCACTAAAACACAATGGAAATAAATCAACTGGACTCATGAATCGATAGAAGTAGTCCTGCACCTCAAACGAGCAACAAATACGAGCTGAGCCGGTCTTTAAGGCATTTTCCAAATAGACAGCCAAATTATACGCACAAGCAATAACAATTTATATGGCTGGAAACACTTTAACTGCAGCGCACGTGCCTTGGAGCCACGGGTAGGTGGGGCGGGAAGCAAAGCAAAAGGTGCGACAGCCATGGCGAAGACAGGAGCATTCCGAAATTAATGATAATTGACAGAACAAACGACAAGTTGAGCTCCTGAGCTGCTGAGCTGGAGCGCTGGCAAGTTGGCAAGCGCGCAAGCTGGTGCGGCATCGGACATTGGCCATAGGATAATAGCTAGTGACATTAGATGCCAATAAATAAGAGTACGAACACAAATAGTATTGAAATGTACGGGCAATGCGGCGTATGCGCGACGTGAACGCAAATACGGAGCATCACTTGGCCGTGCCCCGTGCGAGGGAACGAGGGCAGCTCTGTAAGTATTAGCCATGCATTAACATTAAGTTGAGTGTGATCTTGAGGTATGAGAAAATAAATCGAATTTACGTGAAATAGTTGAATTAGATATATCAAAAACTATTTCAAGAATTTAAATGGAATCAAATAATTATGCAGCTCTGAAGAAATATTTCGACACCTCGTTTTAACAGCTCTTTTAAGTTGAATGTTAAGTGCTCTGTTCTAGCATTTCACGTGCACATTATATGTTCTTCATAATGAGCTAGTTCCACGACGTTTACTACATACCGTTAGCTAATTGAACAGCGCATTTCCACGGCGACTGCCTCTGTTATTACCGTTGCATTCGTTGTTGTTATGGCTGTGACAGCAGTGTTGGGTGTACGTGTGGGGTGGGCTAATGACGATTCTTCCGGTACTAACAGTATAAAATGTCAGTCAACACGTATGCCAGTTTATTAAAATAATTAAAACAGATTTGTCGTTAATTGTATTGAGCTGTCAACGCCAAGGAATTGAAATCCAACGCCCGCTCAGTGCGATGTCGTTTCTCATTCCATTATGCGTTACCAGCAGCCAATGGATTGAACTGGAAATGGGTGTACGTGACTTGTGGGTTTTGTGGCTTCTTTGGCCCTCCAGTACTGAGTGGAGGTTGCATGAATTTAAAATTAATTAATTACACGGGAAGTGACTGCGTCGCAGCTTTATGAATTCGTGTCAATCACAACGCGTCTTCACGGCGCGTGAAATGAAACTCAAGAAACTAATCATTACAGAAGTTAATTCCGACAGAGTTAATGGAGTTACATCAATGTTGATTTGATCAAATTGATTGAAAATGTTAAGAGACAGAGGAAAATGATCAGGCCCTATTTTTCTATGTTTAAATTATATCTCTCTATCTCCTATCCTATGTTCAGTACTTTTTATACATGCATTAAATACATATTAAAGAATAATTATTAAATATAAATTAATGAGAGATAAGGTGACAATTATGTAGTATGTTGCAATTAATATTATATAATAAAAGTAAGTAAAACGACTTTATTATTAACGATAACCATCTTCTGCAATTTCGAAACCTTTTAATCACTCTCGCTATCTGAAGATATATTCACTCCTTGCTCCGTGTTACTGCTTTGATGACTTTTCGTATTAGGTTCGTCACCGTCATCAGCATCCGACTCATCCAAGGGTGTTGTTTTCAGCCGCGCTATCAGCTCCTTCGCTGGATTAAATATGCCATTGGTTTGTTGTGAGCAAATTATGCAACGTTGCGACTTTTTGTACTGTGCCAAAGCACATTTCTCACAAAAGTAATGCTTACACCTGAAATAGTTCAATTTCGTGAATTAGAATGTAAACTGAAGCATTTATAAATACTGACTTGGTTACCACAGGTTTCACAAAACTCTGCCTGCATATGTGGCACTTGAATGGTAAGCATTCCTCGTCGGAATGGATTTCATATTTATGGTCATCACCATCAGAATCACATTCACCACGGCGTTCTGCCTGATGGTCCATTTCCAACTGCCATCCAGCCTTGTAATCGCTTCGGTCATGTAAAAACTTGCAACTGTCACCAAATCCGCAGAAGCCGGTCTCCTTGTAATCCTTACAAATATCAGGTTGATAATCCCAACGAACGGTGGCACGCAGATGAGCCGGTGCTCGTATAGGTCCACGTCGAACCATACCTGAGCTGGCATTTCCGGCTGCAGTATCTTTTTTCTTGTAGTACTGTGCATAGTTATTAAGTCCTCTATAGATCTTATCATCAGCTTTTCCTTCCAGCTCTTCATTTATTTTAATGGACCGCGCATGTATTGCCTGGGCGTCCCGGTCCAGCTCAGTGTCCATTTCGTTGATGGAAGTGGCTCCTTGATCTTGAGGTCCGTTCGGTATAACCTGGCGGTTTGATTTATACGTCACACCGAATTCATTTCCGTCGCCAGCAGAATCATCATCACTGTTTGATGAATTCTCCCCGGTCACCACTCTACGCTTTGTTATTGCTTTAGTGCTCTGGAAATTGGGATTTGTACGTTTTCGCCGATTTTCCGCACGAACGAAGGCACTTGATTTGCTCTGCGATTCCTCCTCGCTACTTTTTGCTGTCATAAAAATTCGTATTACGGCCCGATTTTTTAGCGCCAATTTGATGCTCACCTGAATCATTACCACTACTGCTGCTACTGACTTTTTTGCGTCGTATTCCAGCACTTTTCTTGATGTTACGCTTCTTGAAACCAAAGCTTGAAGTACTTGGAGTATCATCAGACATTATTTCACGCCGTACGGTCTATTTTCTAAGCATCAATAAATTGATGCCGGCTTATTTACGTATTGTGTATTTTACTAACATTTGGCGTTGCTTATAACTATACGCGAAGCGTTTTACAACACAGAAAAATACTGAAGACATTACCAGGGCTGCATAACGCCATACCGGTATAGAATTAGTACTTATCGGAGCTCAATCCCTTAAGATTCTTTCCTAGTGCAGGCTGTTTTAAATAATATACGTAAGTTAATAATTGATTTAATTTATTACTCTTGGCATAATTGTCTTTGATTGCAGACCATGAAGATTGAACAGGTATCCACTACAAAAAGCTTTGAGGGCGAGCAGCGCGTCTATAAGCACCACTCCAGCACATTAAACTGCGAGATGACCTTTGGTGTCTATCTGCCCCCGTCTGTCGTTGATGATAAGACACCATCTCCAGTACTCTACTTTTTGAGTGGCTTGACATGTACACACGAGAACTTTGTGCAGAAGAGCGGATTCCAACAGTATGCAGCCAAACATGGCCTCATTGTGGTTAACCCAGATACTTCTCCACGCGGAATTGAGCTGCCGGGCCAAGATGATGCCTATGATTTCGGCAGCGGCGCTGGCTTTTACGTTGACGCCACTGTAGAACCATGGTCAAAACACTACAAGATGTACAGCTATGTCACAACGGAACTTCCTGAATTGATCAATGCCAATTTTCCGGTGATACCCGGCAAGAAGGGTATATTTGGTCACAGCATGGGCGGACATGGAGCGTTGATTTGCGCTTTAAAAAATCCCGGCTTATACCAGTCGGTCTCTGCTTTTGCACCTATAGCGAACCCTTCGGAATGTCCATGGGGCCAGAAGGCTTTCACGGGCTACTTGGGTACCGATACTGAAAAGTGGGACTCATGGGATGCCACCAAGTTGGTCTCCAAATATGCAGGCACACCGCAAGAACTGTTCATAGACCAGGGATCCGCTGACAACTTTCTCATTGGTAAGCAACTGCTGCCGGAGAATCTATTGACAGCAGCTGCACCCAACGATCACATCCAGACAATCTTCAAACAACGCGATGGATATGACCACAGCTACTTTTACATAGCCACTTTTGTGGCCGAGCATATAGCGTATCACGCCAAGCTGCTCAGTGCTTAAGAAACTTCTGAAATGTTTTAAAACTTTGTGTACGAAACAGAATTTAATTCATGAATAAACTGTATATAACCCAACAATGTTCTCTTAGTTGAATATATTTAGCCCTCAACATTACTTCTAAGTGACTTGACTATGAACTTCGAGCTTCCAGAAAAAAAGATCAATTTTTGTCATCACAAATGTTGCGTAATCATAGGTTTATTTGGGCATAATAACAAATGCAAAGTAATGAAAATGTATCGAATATTCTTTCCAAATTCAACAAACATTTTAATTAAAGAAAATTACCTTTTGGAGTTATGATAGAAGTACATACCGTTTCAAGCCTCACTGTCCACTAAATTCAGAAATTTAACAATGATGTGCACTGATAAAAAAAAATATCTGAAACATTTCAGAAGCCAAATAAATTAGTTGATTTCGTCACTTTATATAAAAAAAATGGAACGCCTGTTTGTATTTAATACACTTGACGTCTGCTTCCATTACGGCTCTGCCTTGTACGAGTCTTGAGCTTCGTCCTAAATTCTGGCCGCAACTGAAAAAGTGGCACAAAAATATGGTATAGTCTCATTTGGAACTTCTTACAGATTTGAACCGGTGAAAAACCCACCTTCAAATAACATTGTGTGTGCTGGATGAATAGTCCAACGCGCCTCCACACAGCACACTCTGAAATTATTAAACAAATTTGAAAAATCGAAGCAAAAGGGCAGCTTGGGTGCAATGGGCAGGTGTTCTATCATAAACTCCTTGGTCTAAACATACAAAGTTTTAAGATTGTCAAGATGGAAAGAACTATATCGATTTACAAAAAACAAGCGCGTACGACTTCCTTAAATCTATTAATTCCTTAAAACTCTTTAATATACTTAATAAAAACATATTTCTAGAGACTTGCAATGTCATCATCTTGGAGCAGCTGTGTCGGTGGCGTGCGACTTGGACTCCACTCACAGCTTTGCATATAATCTACTTCCGTAAACTTGTTGAAGTAACTATGCTCGTCAATTATATTGAGGGGTTGCAACGGTGTCTGGCTCTTCTGAAGCCCAAACCCGCATTCCTCCAGGAGTCGGGATGAGGTCTCATCCTCGTACGGTGATGTAGGCTGATAATCTGTTAATAAATCGTCAATAAAATCATTCCATGAACTTGATGGTGGCTCGTTTAGAAATTTGGCTGCGGCTACACTACCATTGTCAACGTTCAGGAAGCCTGGCAAGGAGTCTCCGTTCTCCACGTGCGGCTCATAGCTACTGCTTGAATACGTCGATATCAAAGATCCCTCCGGCGAAGTAGCCCGATTATTGGGCGATAAAATACCCTTATTTAGATCAGGTGCAACACTTTTGTTGTCTTTGTAGTTACCCAATATGTCCTTCAAGTATTGACACTCTTTTTCAAGTTTTTGAGTTAACTTCAATTGCTTCTTAAGCGCTTTCAGCAACGATCTGTTCGTATTTCGAGCTTCGTCAAGCTCCTTTTCAACTGCTTCCATGTGCGCTTTCTTTTTGCGCCGGTTTTCTCGGGCAAGCAAAGCGTTCCTGTTGTATACATTTGGATCTGGTCTTCTAGTCGGTAGGCGCGTTGCTGCGCTCTTGCGCTTTCCCCTCTCAGCTTTAGCATCTTTTGCTTGTTTTACGGGCTTTGGATGCTCCCGTTGTCCGCTGGAGTCACTGTCGCTCTCTGAGCTGCTTACATCAACATTTGTTTGGCGTTGGTATTGAGCGACCAATTTCATATATTCCTCCATTTTATTAAATTTTGCAAGCAGGTAAAATGTTTACTAATATGTGCTGTCTCGATAGATCCTTGAGTACTTTACCTTTTCTATATTTTAATATATTCTGTTAATCTACAAAAAAAAAATTTCTCTCCTATTGTGAAATTGGAAACGTTTTAACGAGAAGTGACGCGTTAGGTTTGCAAAAATTAGTGATGTACCAAGCACTTATCGATACATAAAACGATAGTTTAATTCGTTCACGATTGCTATCAATACAGCATGTCCACCTTAAAATATATTTAAATATTGATTGATGCAGATTTTTGGGTTTCCTCTTTATTTACAATAAATTTTCTCCGTTTGATCATCGGCTTCTTTGCACCAATCGGATTGCAAATGGAATGTTTTTACACACTTAATTTACAGTATTTGTAAAGTGGAACTCCTAGGATTTAATCCAATTAATTGGAATTCAATTAATATTCACATTCCGTAGTAGCTCTCCTCAACCGATATTTCGACAACTCTTCAGCAATCTTAAGAGATAAATAAGAATTTATCCTAATTCTAAAAAATGAATACCAATGAATTTTGCTCGTAAGATACTCAACGCTTGACCGCAACTTAAATTCCCAAGTTTTTTTTTTTCTTATTTAAAGAACCTCATTAAAAATAAATGGATGAAACCCGATTTGCTTATGTCTTTTAATGGATTGACGCGGCACTGAACTGGATCAGAGGAGCATATTCTAGTCATGGCACTGGACAGGCATGCAAATGAATGTAAATTGGTTTAAACCAGAGCAGAAAAGTCAAGAGAAAAGATGTATTACATTTTAATGTATTTCAGAACTTACACTTATTCACATAAGTCGGTGTACAAGTGCAGGAAATTGCTAGCTTATATACATACATATTTTGTTGTAATGGCGGAGCGATCAAAATGCTAAGCTTACATAATTCTAATTAAGCCTCCATTCCCATCTTTGTCCAATTCGCCAATTTAATAAATAGGTGAATAGCCCCCGATTTTAGCTTATATATCACCTTGCCCCTAGCTAGGGGCAAATGTCACAACTACCGTTGGATGACACCATCCAACGTATGTACTTCTCATTTGCTGCCCACTCCAAGAACTACTTGCACTCGACCCGGCCGCTGCCGTTCCCCATCCATTGTTATTTCTACTTACCAATACTACTGAAATGCACTTGAAGATTTTCTACTTTTTAATACACTATAATTTGAGTGTGGGTTGAGTGATTCTCAGAGGCGCAATATCAACTAAATCACTCACAGCGGTAGGTATTTTTTTGTCTATCAATGTCTGAATGCGTGTGTATGTGTACGTATCGGCGGCTATTGTTCATCAGTTACGATTTCTGAGCTGGACACGTATATAAAGGTAATAATTCTCTCAGTCGGGAATTCAGTTCCATTCTAGCTTGACTCAAAGCCGGTTTTCGTCAAATTTCGGTTGATAGCTTTGGAAAAAATGCGTTTTGCTCTGTTTGCCATACTAGGTAAGTGGCTTCATAGTAATCTAAATACCTAGAAAAATATAGCAAAACATTAAAATCCACAATCGCAAAAAAAAGGCATTTGGACTTTTTGTTACGGCTTATTAGAAGAAGCTCCAAAATGTTAGCTAGTACGTGTACGCTAATTTAATATCTATACGATAACAACGTAATTCTCTTAAATGCCGCATTGCCTACAGCTCACAACTAACTGACCTTCCTAACTTGTGAGATTATATTGATAGCTTGTTTAAATACATATATACAAATCGTTATAGTATATGGTAACATTTAATACATTATCGTTTTATAATTCTACTACCAATTAGCTGCATGCCTTTTGGCATTCGCTCTCGGTAGTCCAGCCAAGGATTCAAAGAAAACGGTCAACAGCTGTGCACGCGCCTGTGCGGATGACTATCAGCCCGTTTGTGCCAAGGCAAAGAACGGCAGCAAGGAGCGTCTTTTGACCTTTGGCAGTCCATGTGTTATGGCCAATTACAATTGTCAACACGCTGACGATCGTAAGTTCGAACATTGATGGATTTTGCACTTTATAATATTATTCACTTGCAGCGTTCGAGGAGAAGTCAAAGGGCGAGTGCGGCGGTGGGGTCAGCGTACGCCTATCTTAGGAAACGCCGTCCAAAATAAAAAAATCTTTTAAACAGAATCGAACAAAATACAATCACCTTTGGAAAATATTAAAATCACTTTATATTCAAATTGATAAACGAGTTATTGATTATTTATTTATCTGCGTATTCTATAAGCATCAATTCACACAGCTACTCATTACATGGCTTCCTCTCAGCATATTGTCTATTCACAAAAGGTCAAGAAGTTTAACAGTTACCTCTTTCCTTAACACACACGACATTCATACCTCGATCAGTTACGCTCTTGTTATGGCTTTCCCACGTTGCTTACTATTCAGTCAATTGCGCGCACAATCTGTAATAATGCAATATGTTAATGTAGATATGACGAATTGTGTTTTTACTGCTACTTACCCTCAGCCACATCATACATAATTTTCTATAATTCGACGCAAAGCTAATATATATGTATTGTTTTTTTATTCTTCTAATAATGATAACTGATAATCGTTATCAACGCTACGTGTATCTAACTCATGTTTATATGTGTTTCCTTTAGTTCGCCTGGTTCTTCTGCTGCTTAACTTTATAGTCAGCTAAAGCGGCCTTGATGGCATCCTCGGCGAGCATAGAACAATGCAGCTTCACTGGCGGCAAGCATAACTCCTTGGCAATATCCGTGTTCTTAAGCTTTCCAGCTTCATCAATGGATTTTCCTTTGACCCACTCCGTGGCTAGGGAGCTGCTAGCTATTGCTGAGCCACAGCCAAATGTCTTGAACTTGGCGTCAATGATCTTGCCATTCTCGTCAACCTTGATTTGCAGTTTCATAACATCTCCGCAGGCAGGAGCGCCAACCAATCCAGTGCCGACGCTCACGTCCTTTTTATCCAGCGAACCCACATTTCGGGGATTTTCGTAATGTTCAACAACCTATGAAAACCATAAAAAAAAAAAACGATTGTTATCAGCTCGTAAATTTTATCTTTCCGCGTGCAGCACACAATGAAAACAAATCTTTGATCCGCATGCTTATACAAGTGTTTGATATTACGAAAGGAAATTGTCTGCGCCTAAAATTTAGATACACTTACATTTTCATGGTATAAAGCCACTGGCACGCTCTGCACTCGGCGTAATTGTGATTGTAAGAGCCTAGAGGATTTTCTAATAAATGACATTTTTTCTTTTAAAATTTATGTTGTCTCGCACAACTGCTTCAAAGACAATTTATTGTGAAATAACCGCACGAACAGCGACGAAATTATACACACGGATTGCTGCGTAGTTACTATCGAACCAGCTCAGTGAACTACTGCTCCAATTGAATCTGAAGCCAAAGAAGCTTTATTCGGCTCGGAACCAAAATATTCCTTCATTTTATTAGAAATGTCGGAGCATGCTTGTATGTATATATGTATATATGTTTAAAAGCAAGTTTAGTTAGGTTTAACTTTATGTTCTATTTTTATATGTCGTTATACTAAGAAAGCTGAGAAATGAACAGATAATCTATGCCATTTAAGCTCATAATTTATTGGGAAAAACCATTGCTTTACATAAAATGTAGTATTATTTTCATTATTATAGCATTATCATTACCTCTTCACTGTTATCGCCTTCTTATTCAAAATATACAAAAATCTGCATTATAAAATTTGTTTTATTTGTTTGTTTTTGTATCTGTATTGTTGTTGGTTGCATGCATGCTTTGTTTTTGGGATGAGAGACGTTAGTCCACCAAAAATCAAGTTGGTTTCAACGCTATCCGTTCGACCGGCATTCAGCTTGAGGGGTTTTAGCGAGCGACGCTTCAGTCTTCGACAGCATATTTTTGGGTCCATTCCCGTGCATTGCGTATGGCTTCCGCTTCATTTACTTTCCATAGCTCGGCTACATCATTGGCCAGTGGATCATCGGGATTAGGTGCGCTAAGTAGCGCCTGAATTGATAAAAGAATGGTGCGAATTTGCAGCGCCGGGCTCCATTTGTCCTTTAGTACATCGAGGCAAATTCGACCAAGGCGGTCGATATTCGGATGATAGATCTTTGTGATGAATCGAACCTTGGGAGCGGACATTGGATAGTCCTCTGGTAAGAAAAGTTCTAGCTTGAAAACTCCACCCTCAAAAGGCGAGTCGTTGGGACCAGCGACAACTACATGGAAATACCGGGCGTTGTTCTCATCTGGGATCGCGTTAATTCCGGGTACCGGCTCTTGCATCAACCGCTGAGTCTCCTTAATAATGCGACGTGGCAAACTGGACATGTTTTAACTTGTATTATCCCAGTTGATGTTGTTGTTGTTATTGCAGCTGTTTCTAAATGACAAAGAGAAAATCTCTTTTATGATTTTAATGAATCTTTTACTACCTGCACCGGTCTAACCTTAATTAGTTCAACTGAACATATGAGCTTAAAGACGCCTAGCTGTAAAATTGCGAATTATAATTTAACCGAGTCCGAGCGTAGAAGCAAAAGCAAACTAGCTTGTGTCCCTCAAAGTTTAACAAAAACTAGTTCCAGACACTTTAACCAGTTCGCAGAACAGCTGGCTGAACAGTGTTGGTAAGAGCAAGTCAACATTGCTTACACGCTTCAACCCATATATTGGCATGAACGTGTAATCGACGAAGCTTCCGATGTCAAACTGCCAGCAACAATAGCTACACTTCCACTCCTGTTGACACCCATAATATTTGTTAAATTATAAAAAGAGACAGTCTTATAAGTTGTCCTAAAAAAATGACGTCAAGGAAGCGGAGCGGAAGCGGTTCAACAAAACGTCCGAAAGAAAAGGTTTGGATCGAAATGAAGCCTGCTAAAGTTGTATTTATACTACTTTCATGTAACTAAATGTAGGTTGTTTACATTTATGAGCTGCTATGCCGTGGGGAGGACCCCAGCGCGGATAGTCCAGAATTTTGGAACGAATTCTTTTTGCTGCAGCCCAATTTTGAATCGCTTGAGGACCAAGTCAGTAAACTAAACAACGAACAGCTCCAGGTGGTTAAGCCGAACCTAAATACGCTTTTCCAAAAATGCATAGAAATGCTAGACATCTCGAAGGGTAAGGTAGACTTAAGACAAATTCGAGGTAACATTCATAATTCCCAACTTTATGTATTATGTAGAGGATCATCCGAAGCGTCTGTGCAACAGCCTGCAGACCTTATGCTCGTTGTTCTATGGTATATTTAAGAAGTGCAATGCGGATGCCAGCTCGAACATACTAAACGAAATTTTCGGCCACGAAACAATGGATGAGTGGCTAAAGCTCCTAATGCAGTACTGCAATCGGATTCTTCTGGGCGACGTCACCGAAAATGCGCGCTTGATGTGCCTGAAACTATTACTGGTATTGGTCACTGGCACAGATGTCGGACAAAATGTACTCTTTGAATATCTGATGATGCACAGTCTGTTCGATGCCTTTGTTCGCCTGCTCAGCGATCCAACTTTTCGGGCTCAGCATGGTCACGACATTGTCATTTTGCTAACTATTCTAGTGAACTATCGCAAGCACGAGGCAACTAATCCTTATGTGGTTCAGCTATCTATTTTGGCCGATGAGCTGGCTTTGAATGGGTAATGTCTTTCGCAGACATACGCACAATGATACTTATCTATATGTATTTGATATGGAATGTGTAACGTAATAGTTTCTTTTATCACTCTGCAGTTATGGCCAAATGATATCGCAATCGCTCATTGATTTCTGTCGCCAGTACATGCAAAGCTTGAATAATGTGCAGTCGTCGTCGTGGTTCTCTTCGCTCTCAAGCATGGTCGGCAATATGTTTGTCTCCGATGAAGGATGCGAGCGTGTGCAGCAAATTAAAGCGAACAATGGACTATTGCTTGCATTGTACGAAGCAGTGCATCTGAATCGCAACTTCATTACAACCTTGGCGCACCCCCAGACCGAGTCAAGTGCACCGCCATCGCCTAGCAACACTTTAAGTCTGACCCAGCCAGTGCCTGATCTAGCTAATGCTCCCATCATAGACATGACGCAGTACCCTACAAATCTGCTAGTGGCGGTTTTCCAATATTGGTAATTCCTTTGAATCATTATTATTAAGACGATTAAAGTTCAAATATGCTTTCACTTTCTATTCGTCAGCTCGATCGTGATGCAGGACAACAAGAATGAATCAAGTATTGCCAATTTGAAGCTGTGCTTCCTGATACTTACATGCATATCGGAGGATCAGTACGCCAATTCAATGATGCATGATAGCAACCTGACATTTAAAGTTATGCTCCATCGCGCTCAAATGCGCCATCGTAAATTGAATGTGGATCGCGTTGGCAAGTCCCAGCCTCTAGCAGCAACGCTGCTTGATTTACTGGTGGAATTCATTGTGTCGCATTTAATGAAGAAATTCCCCATGGAACTGTATTTGCTGTGCATTGGTGTCATACATCGCATTCTGTGCTATCAGAAGCGATGTCGCGTTCGACTCAATTATCCGTGGAAGGAACTATGGTCGGCTTTGATTGGGCTGTTGCGCTTCCTGGTGAATCAGGAACAGACGTTGGTCAAGAAGTGCAATATATTCCACTTGTCGCTCCAAGTCGTCAACATTTTCAATCTCTTCATTACGTACGGCGACACATTCCTAGCCACAACCAATAGCTACGACGAGCTCTATTACGAGCTGAATCGTGAGGAAAAGGTATTCACAGAAATTCATGCCATGGGTAAGCGAACTAATCTACCTTTTCGAATTCGTTATAATTAATGTTTGTTGTAGTTTTGCGCTATACAACGATGCCGGAATGCGAGTATAAGGAGGACGTAATCAAGCTACTAAATGCCCTTGTCAACATACTCGCCATTGTGAAGCACTTTCAAAACAAAATCAAGGAATGGCTGGCTGAGCAGGGCTTGTCCACGCCGACTGAGGAACAAATCCTTGATGTTGTACGCAAGAACTATGACCTTACGCTGAAGCTGCAGGACTCGTTAGATCAGTATGAGCGGTACGCAGAAGCCCCACTGCACAGCAGCTTCTTTCAGGCCATGGTCCGTGATGTTGTTAATGATACGCGTAAACATATCTACGGGTATGTGAAGGAGGCTGTATCAGTTATACCCGAGCAGGAGGTGCTCCTGACAACTGTTACCTCAGCCACAACGCCAACGGCGCCGCCATCGGCGTAGGAGCGCTTAAACAAAGACTGTTGCAATAGTTTCCTGGCGTTTAGTTATATTATATATCCTTAATTATTCAATCTCTGAAAGCATTCATTCTATGTAATCTATAAGATTAAAAGTGCTTTTACGACCTTTTGTTACTTTTCGTTGTCGAGCAGTGCACTTATATATAAATAAACATCTACTAATAAATATATTGGTAACAATATATATAAATATGTAGTGATATAGCTATGTACATATACACTGAAGAATACATACGTATATGCCTATTGTTTATCAATTTTAATCTATTTAAAATATATTTCGCGATATTTGTCTACGTTTTCATAATCTGATCTTTGCAATTCAATAACTGATTTAGTTAATAGCTAATTTTTTTTAGCAAACGCTAGCAAGCAAAAATTTAATTATTGCTCTAGGAATAATCAGCTTCCAAATGGATTCAGGTGGAAGTGCCCATGGAACACGGCCTCTATCTTTTACATTTTGCCAAACGGGTGGTGGAATTGCTTCCTTATCCAATATAACCAGACATATACAAAAATTACCAATGGAATGTTCAGATTCTCTAGTATCTGAAATAAAAGGTCTATATTGCCAGCGCAGTGAATATATATGAAGACATTTAAGCATGTTTTCGTTTACATTTGTTGGGTGTCCTTTATTTATTCCCAAGCTTCTAAGAGTTTATCGCATCTTGCATACAAAAAGTTATGTATATGTTTATAAATATATATAATTATATATATATGTAAATATATGTTAATTTTGTTGGCTATATAGGGTTTCGCTTAGTCTTAACATATCTATATGGTTCATAAGGGCATTTCAAGGGCAAATCTATCAATTTTGTATACAGCATTTGCAATGCAATAAAAAAAAAGACGACTCTCAAAACGCATTGAGTTCAATTTTAAAATTTGAGTTACAATTGGGTAAATTTGTAAAATTTAAATAGGAGTAAAATAATTTCGGTAAAATATACAATTTCATTTGCAAACTAAACGCTACTTTTATACAGATTCTTGCAGTGAGTGGTTAGTATTACAAGCTAGCTCGTTCTGCTAAATTATGTATACGACGATTCTTGGTCCAGAAGCATATCGATCACTTAAAGGCACAATTAACAAATAATATGTAATTAAATAAACTCCTGCATAATCAATGCCCAAGTTTCACAAATGCCTTTCGCGCTTGTGTCGTGGAATCGTGGCTTAGATGTAGTGCTATGAATTTATTTACAATGTTCAAATATAATGTGATTCGGTTATGGATTCGATTTATAACTATGCTCAGAAGTGGTCCACCTTGACCGAGACAGTGTGGGCGGCCGCGTTGCTGGGCAGATCAATGTTGTCCCACTCGGTATGCAGGTTCTTCTCGCTGTCCGTGGCCTTCAGGGCCAGACCCAACGATGCAGTGCGTCCGGCACAGTGGGGTATATTCAGCGTCACGGGCACCAGAAACTCAAGGCCCTGCGGCCCGCACATGACGAGTGGCGATAGCATCGTTTCACCTGGTTGGAAGATCACAAATCTTGAATTAGCACTCGTTCCACTCACAAATACACGGGTGAAGTAAGCCAATTGCAGATAAATGCTTGTGTTGGTGTGTGTAAATGTTGACAAGAGCAGCAAATAAGAGCAATATTGTGTTGTTTAGTGTAGAGAAGAAACGAGGAGCATAGAAGGGCAAGAATAGGTAGGGGGTTACGGGGAAACATATCAAGGCTGCAAACAGTAATATTTGCATTTCCAAAACTAAAATCATTATTAAATTAAATTATATTTATAATGTCATAAATGAGAGATATAGCTTTGTTTTGGAGTTGGGAATAGGAATAGATTATGGGTTAAAGAGTATATAAAAAACAAGCCAAATTTAGTTAGAAATATAATACTACCAACTACCGAGTTAGTCTTAAGAATAAGCTAAACATAATATATGGACATGCTATATATATATATGGCCGTTATCTGTACACCGATTTCAATATCAATATCGATTCCCTTCTCCCTTTGAACAGGACTTCGCAGTGAAGTGAGCTTTGGAGCAAACAATAAATGTGTTATGAATAAGGCATGCGAGACTAATTAGTTAGTACATATATTAAACCAAGGGACAAAATTGATTGGCATTCAAAATGTCGCCAGGGAGATTCAAGAAAAGAATTGGTGTGTTTTG
>JABVZY010000051.1:245443-263118 GCA_020883555.1 Drosophila nannoptera | reverse complement strand
TTGCCATTGAAGGCTGCCCTTTGGGAAAACTACACTGAGCGGAAATTAATGGACATCGAACCGTTTCTGTTTCTGTTTCTGTTGCTGCAGGCTTCGCCCGCATTGTAATGGCTAAAGCTGCAGTCAATCAATTGAAACATTGCGGAAGCGAACAAATACACTTCGCCCAAATCGAATGTGTCATGGAAAATTTGGGACGCGGCCAAAGTAAAAGTGGAGCGCGTGCTTCGACGAAATTCCCTTTAGAAAACTTTAAAGCAAACTGGTTCGCAAGAAAATAGATAAAATGAGAGACCCCGAAATCGTTGAAGTGGCCCCAAGATCTTCTTAGGGTCAGTGGAGGCCCCGTATTTGACTTTCCAATTACGAGAGTAATTAACATTATTATCCAAATTGCAATTTGGAGTTCGTTGCCTAAGTCTTTTGTTTGGCATTGGCAATGGACACTTCCTCCTGGCGTTGGCCGCAGACTCACAGTTTTTCTAGCCATACTGTATTTCCTTTGTTGCTTCCTCACACTGACTTTCGTTTTCATTACGATCGCAATTTTCTCACGCCAGCTGGCGAAGAGGCTGCCCGACGGCCGGTCGGCAGGCGCCTCAGTTGGTCGGACGGACACTTGTCGCTCTGTCAGTTGCATAAGACTCGAACGGTGCATATGGTGGTAAAACAATCAGCACAACAAAATGGCCAGACTCAATGTTCAACCGCTGAGAAAGTTAGCCAGCTGAGTTTGCATTGAACTTGGCATGAAAAAAAAAAAGGAAAACGAAATGGATTTCGTGCCTAATCTCAAATGTGTAACGGCATCTCATATGTATATATATCAGGAATTAATGTGATTATGTGGCTACTCGATATAGCTCGATCAACTGTGGCACACTTTCAACGGCATTTGCATGTGACTGGCCAAGAGCCACTGCGAAAGCGTGCAAGTTGTCAATACCCCGCGATGATATAACTCAAACAAAAGACTTTAACGTCAGTTAATACGAATCGTAAAGGAGGTGGGGAAGGGGTAGCGGCTAAATGTTAAATCAAAGGTGTCAAAATGTTTTATTGACACTCATTCGCAAGCCGCCGCATAACAGTAATTCGCATGCATATGGATTTGGCCGGAATAAGTGCCGCAATTCCCTTTCATTTTCATTTTCGTTTGATGCACCTCTCGAGTTCGTTGCCTAAGTCTTTTGTCTCAGGCACAATATAATATTACCGCTAGTCGAACTCACATTTTCGCCCACCACTCGCTGCTTGATCCACTCGTTCTCCAGGCTCGTCTCGAGCGACACAGAGTCCATGCAACGCCTGCGGCAATAGTTTCTGGCAGTCAGCCAATCCTCTTCGACGCCCTTCAATTGCGGGTCACGCCACGAGAAGAAGTACCTAAAATAATGTAGACGAAACGTTCACGACGTGATTACTGTGCTCAGCTCGTGTGAACTGTTGCCATGAACTGGCTTGGCTGTTCAACTCACCCTTTGCCGTCGGGTGTCTTCTCGTGGATGATACGCTGAGCGCATAGCTGCGGATTTGGCGGCTCCAGGCGGCCGTTTTGGAACTGAGCCGAGCCCAGGCTCAGCAGACCGAACACACAAATACCGGCAACAATGAACGCTTTCATTTTCAGGCTGTCTCTATGCACGTATATCTATATCGAGTTGTATGTATATGGATATGTATATCGCTTGCACTCGCACCCACGCACTTTCGTTTTTCAGAGTTTTCTTCGATTCAGCTGGCGACGAACGAACCAGCAACCGACCGATCGACTGTATGGAACTGCAATGACACAAATATTTTGGTAGCACTCGCTCTTATATCTGGGCTCACGGCAAGTTTCGGCTCGGTTTCGGCTTCGACTTCGGGTTCGGGCTCGGCTTCGGCTGTAGCCTGGCTCTGCGCGGGGCTTTTCATGTATGAAAATTTGTTTTTTCGGAGCTCGATCGCTCACTGGCTGGCTTATGCTGATGCTGAATTTTAAGTGGCCGGTCAACTGTCGATTGCATTGACAAACATTTTCGGGCTCCGCGGCCTCCCCAAATCTGGCCCCTGTCTAGTACCCCATTCAGCTTCATAATGGATGCGTTAGCGCCCAACGCTTTGCGAATACGCGCCTTGGCCAATTTTTGTTATTTGCTCGGACTCGAGCCGGCCCGCAATCTACATAATTAGCCAGGCAAATAAGCGCCGGCCACGTCTTGAAAATCATCGGACGCATGGCAAATTCGCTCGAATCTCAAAGTGCCGTTCGGTCTGCCGAGCTTTACATAATTTAATGCAGTTTACTTTTGCCGCGCGACACATGTATTTGTTTGGAATATATATATATATATTTGCTTGACATATGTTATATTTATATAGCTATTTGCTGTTGGTGTGGCCCGCGTATTGGCGCACTGCCTTTGGCCATTGCGTAAGCCCAATTGCTGACCAAATTGATATTGCCGAAAGTCGCCACAGGTGACACCTTTGGCTGGCACTCTTGAGCACCTGCTGGGGCCTTGCAGTTTTCCATTTAGGAAGTCGACTAGTAGCTGGTTCATTGAATATGGCTGTCGATTGAAATTCCCAGAGAGCTGTGCGATTTATATTTATGGCATCCAGTTGTAATTTGATTAAAACAAATCGTCGAATGGTTTCAGCCCTTTGTTCCGTTTATCAATTGATATGCCAATGCCCTATTGATAAGGAGTTGCTGCCTGTCGCAGCCAGTTCGACTGAAGGGCCGGCAAGTGTTTGGGCCATTGCATAAGGGCCAGAAGATTTACATAAATGTGTGTCTGTGTGCACATTGCATAACCGTAAAACATTTATCACACACACACACAGACACTGCTGCTGCATTACTTTCAGGTCGGTCGACAGCTCAGCTCGTCACAGATCCATGTCGCGTCGGCTTCGCCAGATCAAGGTCAGGTTGGCGGCGAAGAAGATCGCGACAACAGCGAGTAAGTCAATGGCGAAATTTCACCAGTCTAAAGCAAGCACACTCACACACACACGCACAGAGTAAGAGCCGTTGGACACTTTGGGATGGATTCACGTTCAACCGAGTTGAAGTGAAGCGAGCGAGAGCGCCCCGCAAAAGGGAGTGGCCCACTCGCATGCAGCATATGCATGAACGGGGTATATACCAGGCAAGAGATATCTTCTCCTCCCATGCTCACTTCTCTAGAGAAGATATTCTATAAAAGTTACATTTACCTTAGAGAGATTTACAAAATTGCCACTGAATTTACTATACTATATATATACTCTCTCAATTTGACGTTGGTATTATTTTTATTAAATTATTAATTTTTATATTAAATTATTATTCGTACAAATTTTATATAAATTTAAAAAAAATTAAATTTGACGTTGATATTTTTTTCAATTAAATTATTAATTTTATATTGTAAAAGACCGAATATCCATGATCCGCATCAACTCTCTTCAATCTGAGACATGACGAAGATGTCGTCTATCTATCTATCTATTGATTTGTGTTTCTAACGAAGGGTACAGAGAGAAGTCATTGTTAAGAAATTAGTCTAAAAAGCTAGAGAGCTATGTGCCAAATGGAGGCAAGGCTTATAGGAATGGGGAAAGATATAAGAAGTAAATTCAAGCTTTATATATAGATCTTTCATTTTGGAATAACCCATGTGGACAGGTCAACAGTATAGCTCAAGAAAATATTCTAGCTCTTAGTTGCTTCCATTTTTATAGGGTATGCAAGAAGCAGGCCACGGTTGATGTCATCTTTACAGTTTACAAGCTTTTTGTACGCATTTCGGGAATTTTTGACATGCTTTGCATGCATGTACGTACAATGGAACTTGTTGCCGCTCAGTCGGCATGCGCCCGTGCAGCATATGGAGTCATTTATCAGCATTGCAGATCTGGGCAAGCGAGTTGTACAAGCGACAAGCATCTCGGAATCAGATGGGGCCCGCGGTAGCGCCGCGCCCATGTCAAAGCCGTCGAAACTTTTGGCATGGAGACGCCACTTTACGGACGTAACTAAAATTCAATTTTGAATTTCTTTTTGACATGCAGTTGGGGGATTTTCATACAGCATCCACATTTACATTAATTACATTTTTTATAAATATTATCATTCGCATATGAATAAAGCCCTACTTACGGCTAGCTTTACTCCATATTTCTATCTTTCGGGCCATCATAATACGAAATTCAATTATCTGTTTTTGTATTGAGAAATCCCAAAGTATTGTAATATTAAATTGCGCCTGCGTTTGGCTGCCCCTTGACTGAGGCAATGTCACTCGTTGTGAACCGGATTTGGAGCCAATTATCTTTAATTGCTAAACCAAATATTTGGCCAACACGCTAAAAAAAAAAAAAAAGAAAGAAAACCAACTCAAATAATTAGAAAATAAGTGAATCCGCTTTTCTGCAGTAACAGTATTTACGCTTTGAAGTTAGTATCAAGTCGACCCGATTGCCCAATTGGATATTGTCAGCAGCTAATCGTGTGCTCACGTTCAGCTAATATAATTAGGCATTTATTCAGTTGCAGCTCTCGGCCAGCATTTCATTTCGCTGCCTCGGCTGCCTCGCCTGATAAGGCTGAAAGCTGCAAGTCCGACTGGTGAGCTCTGTTCGTGGATCGAGAGGCTGGACCCGGCTGGTCGGTTGGGCTCAGTAAAAATTACCGCATATTTACGCAATGGGTTCCGGGCAGTCGTCTCGAGCAGGTCAATTTACCGAAATGCTCTGGGTAAATGTAAATATGTGTACTTGATGAGGGAGAAAGTGAGCCAGCTCGCGTTGTTTTTATAAAGATGTTTTTCTCTTTTCTTTTGCCATCACAAATATTTCGCACAGTTTGCATATTGTTTAATTATTGATGGGTGTGCGTGTGTGTGTGTGCTTCTTAAATTATGTATAAGTATGACAGGTGCAGCCAACCTATTTGCAGGCGTGTGAACAGATCGTGTCAATATTTAAAGAAATGGCCGACGTCTTTCGACGTCTCCCGGAGCTAGTGAAATTATTACGTAAAACTCTGTGATATCCACATTTGGATATCCCTCAATTGGTAGTGTCTGTTTGGCCAACTCGTGGCCCAGTCAATGTCACATATTTGTCTCTATTTACAACAACAACGACAACAACTATGACGACCAGTCAGCACTTGCAATTACTTATTATTTATGTCAGTCGGCATATGCCTATAAAGAAAAAATAATTAAAGTTTGCTTTATGTTCGCATCGTGATGCGACTTCAAATATTTGATCATATTTATATATATGTTGCCGGCGCGGAATCAAAAATCTTTATTCCCGTCGCTCTATGCTGCTCATTGAGCTTATGCTAATTGTGCCTTTGGAAACTCACCCAATATACATTGGGCCACCTAATCACACACACTTGGCGACCTTAACTTTATAAAATATCTGGCATTGCTAAGGTATTTCTGGGTACAGTTTGCAGCGATGGTCGCATCTGCAAAACGTTAATGTAAATAATATTGAAGCTGATTCTTTTTTAGTGTCAAAGATTTCTTTAGAGATGACCAGCTTGGAAAGTTTTTCTTTGTTTTTTGTGAAAGGCTTTTCATCGTTTTCGTATTAGTTTTTGCACTGATGTAACCCAAAAATATTTGGCCCATTAGAGCAAAACACGTTGCTTTGGAGGCCAAGGCTGATTGTGTGTCACTTGGCTGTCACCAAAGCTAGTGAACTTTTTGGCACCTGACCAGTGTCCAGTAGCGGGCGCCAGCGACACATATAACTCTGAGCGTTACTGTACATATTAATACACACTCAGCCATTTAAATATATCCATGTGGCTGTGGCATGAATTGTAATGATTATTGCCACTATTTTAATTGCGACAAACAATGGGTTATTGAAAATATGTACTGTTCAAAGTCATATATACCACCTTTTTATATACACCAATATATTCAATTCTGTATACATTCAGCTTACTAACTGTGCAGCTGTTGCGAAATACTTTCATAGCTTATTGCTGCAATTGTGCTTTAGCAAGGTGTCACCGGAATGAAGTCGGGCTTCTTGTAGTAGCCAAAATTCGAACTATAATTGCATATCAAATAGCTGGTTAACGGCCTTCCAGTCGAACAATGCTCCTTGCCTCACGTGATTTTTGATGTGGTGGACATATTTATTAGACATTAAGTTCCTGCAGTGCATACAAGCGTTAAACAATTACGTTTTTAGCTGATACAATTATTTAAATACAAAAAGTCCGTTAAAATTTTACACTAACTAAAGCTGGTTGATATTTCAATCATATAGGTTTTGCAGAAATGCACCTCTGAATTCGCTGCCTATCAAGAAAAATTAAATTGCACACCAATCAAAGCTGGTTGATATTTCACCGCTAACGACTCAGTAGAAATGCAACCCTGTTATTATGCCGTCTAAGAACAATCGAACAGCAACCTTGTTGACAATTAAAATGCTGAAATGCGGTGATTATATGCAGAATTTTGCGTATTAAAATGCAGTGAAAAAGTAATTACCTAAAACAATTATTAACTAAAGTTAGTGCTTTCAAAGTAATTCAGTGAAATTGTTAGTTTTCATCCGATCAAAATCGTAGCAAGCTATTGCAAAGTGTAAAAAAATTACTATCTCAAACGTTTGTATTGCGCATTTCGTTGATATCAGCGAAAGAAACAGCATTCGTACAAATTTTGTTGAATACGGTTAGTGAGCATTAAAGGAAAGTTAAAAATGGGGCGGCGATGTTGCGTTGCAGATTGCCCTTCAACATCGCGACTCTTCGAGCACCATGGAGTCACCTACCATTCATTTCCGATGGACGCAGTGATACGTGCCATCTGGATAAAGAATTCGCGAATCAGTCTGGACCGACAAATAACAAAGAGTGTACTTGTGTGCTCCCGTCACTTTCGACGACTTGATTTCAATACTATTCGCAATGGAAAATACTTGCTAAAACCTCGCGTGTTCCCCACTGTTTTTCCATGGGGAAAAATGGATCCCGCAGAGATAGAGGCTGACCATCGGGCCTTACAACAAGCATCAGCGGATAATGGAGGAGAAAACGGCGCTGCAAACAGTGCCAACAACGAAGATGTCATTAAAGCAACTGTTGATCAAATTGTTGCACAAATATTAGCTGAGACTGCTGAGCGTAACGCCGCTGCAGCTGCTGCAGCAGAGGCAGCCGCCAAAGCAGAGTCCGATGCAAAGAATGAAGACAAAGATGCAGTCAAGGAATCAGAAGATTCAACGATTGCAACCCCGCCTGAAACAAAAATCGGATCGTCCGGTCAAAATTCCAAAAGCGCTATATCTGATTCACTAAATGAATCTGCATGTATTCCTAAGTCCGCTTCATCTCCGCTTTCGTCGACACCGCCGAAATACGGCTCTCCCACAAACTTGACAATTGGAGCCCGCCTAGAGGCCTTGAGCGTCGATGGTGCCTGGCTACCAGCACGCATTGTCGAAGTTAACGAAACGGACCAGTTGCTTCTTATAAGATTCGATCGCAACCACAAACTCAAAGTCTCACCTTCGACAAGTGGCAGTTATCAGGAATGGATACCTTTCAAGTCTGAGCGATTGCGACAACGTTTCAACGCCCGTGCACTGCCAGTTTTCAACTTAGAGGAGAAATGCATGGCGCGATGGTCAGGACCACGAAAATTCCCGGGTACTATCAAGAAATTACTCGGCAACGACACTTACGAGGTGCTATTCGACGATGGTTACACAAAGAATGTGAGAGCAGTCCACATGAATAAATTGCCCCGTC
Organism: Drosophila nannoptera; assembly: GCA_020883555.1. Taxonomy (NCBI): domain Eukaryota; kingdom Metazoa; phylum Arthropoda; class Insecta; order Diptera; family Drosophilidae; genus Drosophila; species Drosophila nannoptera. Next base: position 255,350 of record JABVZY010000051.1, on the reverse strand, counting down.
AATTGCCTGCCTCCCCAAGCACCAGCACCAGCTCCATCGGTATCGATCCAAACGTCGAAGCCACTGCTCCACTGGGAGTAGCTCAAAAACGACCAAGCACTGGCACAACCAGCAGCAGCAAGAAAAGCAAGATGAGTCCGCAGCGCAAGGACTGGCCCTTACTGGACATGTCCAATCTCGATTTAGGTATGTATTACAGAGAGTAGATACTCTTCTAGCTGCGCTCGATTTTGAAACAAATCCATAATTTTAAATTATAATTTATAGACAAAATAGTCTCCAAAACTGTGAAGTTTATTTTGAGATACACTTACAGTAAATTGATCTCAAGGAAATTTGTTCTTATATGTCTATGAGGTATTGAAAATTTGCAAGAAATTTGCCATTTGTTTCATACATTTGAGACGCTTCGCTTAATTCAAGTTTCGCGAATGGAATCGTCTCCTAGTAAATGTGTTTAAGAGTTATCTTTAATATTATTGAAATAAAATTCTTTTTCCACTTTCAGAGGCTTTAGGTCTGCCCGAAATACCACATGATGGTGAATGGACCTGCCACTGGGTGAATGACCAACCAATTGGCAAGGAAGGCTTTCTTGTCGTAGGAGAACATCAGAAGCCAACGGTGATAGTTCAGGATTGGCGATTGCCGCCTGGCTGGATTAAGCACATGTACCAGCGTTCGAATGTTTTAGGAAAATGGGATGTGATTCTGGTCTCCCCAAGCGGCAAGCGTTTTCGATCCAAGTCTGACCTGAAATTGTTTTTAGAATCTCAGGGACTTGTTTACAATCCGGATGTGTACGACTTTAGCATTCATCGGCGACGCGCTAAAGATATTAACGCCTATGTATACACGCATGACTATAGTCCGCAGCAGCCTGCTAAACCAAAGCTTGATGTATCCTTAGACAGCGTAGAAAGTTCGGAGGATCATAATATGAAACTGTCGGCTACTTCAAGCACACCTGCCGCAATGTCACCGATAGATGCATGCCGAGATGGCGGCGAGGACAACCAGTATATGAAGACGCCGGTGGCGTCGCTGATGCCCCCAGCTGAGTTGATGTCACCTTCCCCACGCGTTCAAGCCGGTGAGGACCAGACAACTGAATCTGCCGATACTAGTTCTGGGCTGGGCGTGGATGTGCCAAGCCCAATGTTCGAAGATGGCTATGGTAAAATATCGGTTTACTATTATAGATGTTATGGTTTTAATAATCTTTAATATGTATATTTCAGCATATATTGGGGGGCTAAAAGTACAAATAACTGATAATCTGTTTGTGTGCCCACACGAAGGATGCGGAAAAACATCCAGAAAAGAGGATTTTCTACTAATACATATACGTCACTACCACAAGGAATTGGCCCAGTAAGCTGAAAATAGATTGCCATTTTTCGCAAGCTTTAATTTATATATTTCCCAGGCACGTCAGCCACTGTCCAAAAATGCAGGAGCTGGCCGTTAAACGCACACATCCATCTTCAATTGAGCCAAATGATCAGACCCCGAAGAATCAGATACCCAACCAACAATTCTTTAACAAACTGCATCAGCAAGATTTACAGCAATCCCGTTCCTTCCGACGTCAACCTGTCGGAGCCGAAACTTCGCCAACTGTTCGTGATAGTTCACCGGTTGTCTCTCCCAGCACGAAGTTATCACCCAAAACTGACACGCCAAGTACACCAAAAAGTGTGCCACATACACCAGTCGACACTCCACAAATTACAGTACCTTCCGTGTCATCGTCGGCAGATGTTGCCCCGGGGACACCACAAGAGCTCACTAAAAGTAACAGTAGTACACCAGTCGTCTCAACAAGTTCTAATCGGTCTGCAAAACGGTCACGACCCTTATCTAGCAAGCGTTCCTCTGGTGCTCGGAAAAGTAACCGGCAACGAACTCAGCGCCGTTATACAAATTTGACGCACGGAAAAATGCCTACAGCTGGCAATGCTAACAACTCGCCAGCATCCGGAATAGACTATGATGATACTACACGTCAGTCATTCACCACGCTTACATCTGAAGCTCGCAATGATGCCAAGAAAAGGCGCGTAGCTCTCTCTAACACTCCGGCTAGTTCACCGGCACATATTGATTCTGTATCAGCGCCGTCTTCCAACGATCTTGTTGATATAAATGCTGCATTGCCTCCACCACCGCCGCAATCAACTCCGCAATACATCAAGGAGAACGGCGAGTTAATACGAATAGTTCGCATGAGGCAAGAAGAAATTATAAACTGCATTTGTGAATATGGGGAAGAGGACGGACTAATGATTCAGTGTGAGTTATGCTTGTGTTGGCAGCATGGTGCGTGTAATGGCATTGTTAAAGAGTCCGATGTACCAGACAAATATGTTTGCTATATTTGTCGGAATCCGCAGCGAGTGCGTGACTCAATGCGATTCAAGCATGACCAAGACTGGCTCTTTGAAGGCAGACTACCTGTGGCTGGATACCATACGCCCAATTCGCAGGCGACTAAGAAATTTGAATTGTTGAAGCGCTCTCACACTCTCACAGGGAACCTATTAGACGCTAAACGTGCCATGCATTCCTTGTTGGTGAAGATCAATATTGCACGTAATCGGTGTCACCCAAAACTATATCTGTGGGCCAAGAAATGGGATAAAGATGTTGAAAACTCGAGTACACCCGTGAAACGTCCAAAGACCGAACAGTCAGACGGGCCCCATATTCCTCAACCAGAGGCGGCAATCGATCCTGAGGAGTGCCAATACCGTCTGATAGAACATGTTAAAATTCAACAATCACTTTTAATGAGCCGACTGAATGAGATAGAAGCGGAAATGAATGGTAGGTGTTCTAATTTTTCATAGTAATTATATTTATACAAATTCTCTGCATATAATTTAGAACTTGAAAGGAAAGACAACTTGCCGGATCTGAAAGATGCAGATATGTCGACGACCAAAGAAGCCATGGCCACATTCATAAAGGATCTAGAAATAATGAAACGTCTTGCTAAGCTAAACAAGGTTGCAAATATGAAACAGGCGTTAAAAGAGCAGAAATCCCCTGTTGAAGCTGTTCAAGTGTAATTATTAAAGACGTTTTATTTTATTTCAATTACGCTTGTTATTAGATTAATAAACTTTGCTGTTCAAAAGTTTTGAAAGTAGAACAAGTGCAAAACAATCGGATTCTATGAAATCGTTTGTGTCAAATGCAAATCTAAGAGATGCCAAATATCGGGGCTACTTCTGTTTTCGATAATTCTACGGGTGATTCGATACATCGATTACAGCTTTACAGCGCTGGTTGTAGTTTTTGGTGAAAACACACGTGTTGACATCCTTGCGCTTTATTTTTACAAGTTATATTAATAATTTGTAAACATGCGCATTGACACGTGCTATTTTTGCTCAAGCAAAATTTACCCAGGGCATGGGGTCCACTTTGTACGCAATGACTGCAAAGTAAGTACTACTCTTTCAATGTGAATTACTTTCATCAGGTCGCACGAATTCGTTGTACTTAAACCGTTTTATTTACTGCTGGTAGATTTTCAAATTTTGTCGTGGTAAATGTCACAAGGCATTTAAGAAAAAGAAGAACCCACGTAAGGTAGCATGGACGAAGGCATACCGTAAGGCAGCCGGAAAAGAATTGGCTATTGATCCGAGTTTCGAGTTCGAGAAGCGGCGAAATGTTCCCATCAAATACAATCGAGATACCTGGCAAAAGGCTATCACGGCCATTAAAAAAGTCAACGAAATTAAGGAACGTCGCGAGAAACATTTCGTCATGGAACGTTTACGCAAAGGTCGTCAGGTTGAGATTGAAATGGACGTTAAGGATGTGCAACGCAATATGTCGCTTATTCGTTCACCTGCTGCTGGGTTGAAGGAGCGTCGTGCGAAGGAGGAGGCTGAAGAAGACGCGCTTATGGACGAAGATCTGCCAGAGGAGAAGATAACCTATGTGGATGCGCGAGAGCTGGAGAAGAGGCTCGAGGAGGGTATGAGTGAAGCAGATTTAGAAATGATTGAATCTTAGGAATTAAACATTGATGTAGTTGTAGTATTAAATATCTGTGGAAAATATATCTAATCCGCGGTACATTTTTCTATAAACATCAAATTATTGTAAAACAAGTAAATAAATCGCCGATTTATTTATCCACATACTCCTCTGAGTGCTTCGGTTGAGGTGATTCCAAGTCAATGGTGACAGGTCCATCATTTTCTATGTGCACCTGCATATTAGCACCGAACTTGCCATCTGCAAAAATATTCATTGATTCCAAATCTTCTGATTGATTAACTTGTAAGATTACCCCGTATTTTTCCAGAGTCGTACGACTGTCGTAGCTTATCCAGAAATTGATTATATAGTCGGTTTGCCTCTTCACTTTTCATAGCTGCCGAGAAATCCGGTTTATTACCTTTTAACCGATAGTAGAGTGTGAACTGAGATACGCACAAGATCTCCAGCTGTAAATCCTTGACAGATTTTTGCCACCGTTTTCCATCATCTTCAAACAGTCGTATGGCGAGAATCTTGCGCACGCTAAGGTTACGATGAGAAGTACTCAGAATACTAAACATTTATTAGAAATTTACCTACAGATAGTCTACGTCTGTTGCAGTGTCGCTAGACTTAATGCCCACTAACACGCAAAGCCCAGGTCCAATGCTGGACACCATTTCATCCAGTACTACATGGATTACACATTAGCTTTATAAAATTGATTTAAATAGCATCTATAAATTTACCTGTGACTTTAGCAGCCTTAACACGTTGGATTACCGCGCGCATCGAACTTAATATTTTTAAAGAAAATAGTTGCAAATATATAAACTAAATATACTATAATAATTGGTGACACTGGGATCATCTATCGATATCAAGGCATTGTACATATTCGATAGTGAGCGGTATTCTTTGTTGTTTTGAATAACAATATTTTATTAAACGATAAACAATAAAAATCATACGATATTATAATAATTTTTAAAATATAATAATTTATAAAGAATGTAATTTGGTACTTCGTATGAAAGTCTTTGGGAAACATATAAAAAATACTTGACTTGACTCATTGGTTTTTGGAACGAATTAAAATTAATTTTTTTACAATTATATTGTTTATATAAGCCTACCAAAATTTGACCAAATATATATTGCCTGATTAGTTAATTTTTTGTTATCACAGTTTCGTTGGCGACACTTGACTTGAGCTTACGATTAATTTCTTCTCACACAATTTCTTAATATGTATTTGGTTCGTAATCTCGGCCTGCCTTAATATCTTCCGTATGTCGCCCAGGCGCTCATACTTGTTCGCTAGCAAGTAGGCGGACTTCAGCTGACCAATTAAAATGTACGATGATATCCGGAGCTCCACATTTGCAATTCGTTTGACCAACTTGTCTAACGAATGTTTCGTCTCGGACTCAATGGTGTGTACAGCCGCATTAATGGCTATCGAGAGCAGTTCATCTGAATCTGAAATACTCCTATTGCCATTGTTGCTTTCAATGCAGTCCAGCAAACGCTCTACTTCACTCAGGCGCTGATTTTTCGCCAAATATTTTGCTGTTTCGCCAAACACTTTCATAGGACTTAGCTTGTAGTCGTGTATGATGCTGAAAAAAAAAAAACAATATAACAATAATATATAATTTATTCAGATATCTACTCACCCATAGGCCAAGCCGAATCCTTCGTCTATGTTCTTGCCGCACAGAAGTACCAACATGCACAGCTGAATCTTATCGGCAGCGCTGTCAAACAAAGTGGGTAGGGTCCCGCGTGATATCTCCGGGCGTATCTGCTTCAATACTTGCAACGAGCACAGCAATCCATTCACTGCCGGCTGCTCAAGTTCGCACTGGGCCAAAAATTTTGTCAGCTCCATTTGACGGCGTATTGTATTGATATGCGCATTCAATGTCCTGGCATCCAACTGCATAGCTAAACATGTGCTGGCCGTATTGCAGCTATCAGCGCCTTTACGTCGTTGCTGTCGCTGCAAATGGTCCCACTGAGCCATGTCTAGTTCACTTTGCAAATGCATGTGTGCCGATACCAAATATGTGGCATTGGCATGCAGCTTTTGAAAATTATCACAGTGCAAAGGATAGAATTTAACGCAAGTCATGCTCGCGCGTACGTCATCATTTAAGAGGAGTTGCAGTTGATACAGCGAATTATGCTGCTGTTGCTGTTCCAAGTAACGGCACGTTTGTAATAATGGTATACGCCAAGCACTTAAATGGGAATCTGCATCGAGCTGTCGGAGTTCATCCATTAGTCCTGGCAAACACCCATTGGCTAATGACACCCGAAATATATGTTGGATGAAGAACTCCGACTCTAGGTGCTGCAGCTGCCAATATCTTAGAGCTGCACGCAACTCATCATGATGCATTAGAAACTGCAGGATATCTGTATGGCTGCCATATGTAAATACGTAATGCAGAGATTCTTCAAAGGCTCGTGACTGACGATTGGTGTCACCGCCGTTACGCACAATTGGTTCGGCGTAGTGCCCCTTGCAAATGAGTTTAAGATTGGCCAAAGCATTGATCACATTTAACGCAGGCTCATGCAGAGTCGTCTGTACTATGTACGGCTCTCGCCGCCGAGAAAAGAGTGACGCAAGCGAGGTGTTTGAGCTGCGAATGAGCGATGCGCGATGAAGCGTCTCTGGTTGTGGCGCTGCCTGTGGTATTGTGGCAATCAGTTGCAAAATCTCGTGCAGCAGTGCCGGACCGCGTTGTGGACGTTTTTTGAATTTTAATGGTACCATAGACGGATTCATCTCTAGTTCCTTACCAAAAATATTTTTGTATATGTAACTATTTTGCTCCTCAGTGGCTAAACGGGTCATACAATATGCAAATTTTTCACGTGCTACAAAAATATTCAGTTAATAACAGAAATCCAAATGGAAAAGGATAATGAATGCGTACCCGTATCATAGCAACCGGCACGCAAGCAGGCCAAGCCATGGGCAGCCATCACCCCGGTGGTCGCAAATCCCCATTTGAGGTGCACCTCTAGCGCCAGCTTCCAGTTCTCTGACTCAACCAGTGCATCGCCCAATCTTCGTAGACTATGATCATTAAGTGGCCCGACTGGTATAAGAGACTCGCAACCCTGCTGCACGACGGCCATAATTATCGCAGAGTGTTCTTGTATAGTCTCGAATTCGGCAGGGGCTCCACGTACCTGAAAAAAATTAATTGAATCGTACAATTATACAGAAAAATAAATGATATCGTCAGGTTCCAACATACTTTTGCTGCCAGTGCAAGACAATTCATCATCTTGGCAACGAGTTCGAAATCAACTTCTGGATTGGGAACAATCAATTTCTCAAGTTTGCGACAGTGAAAGAGCAGCAGGTCAACGCACTGCTGTTTGTCCATATGATTCCGCAATATGGATAAACTCAACGCCACACTGGGAGCATGCTCATAGCAGAATTCCTCGCGTAACATTTTGTCATGCGTGATAGTGCCGCTCAAAAGCCACTTATACACATTCGTTGAGGTTGACGAGGATGAACGTTGAATGATAGTCTCACTTTCATTGTGGACATTGATTGGCCTTTCAGAAGTTGGATTATAGCAATCATTGCAAACTCGCACTGCGACGTCGCCGTATAGGTTTTGGATAACCATTCGCTGTTTGGAACAAGCATAACAGACAACCCTACCACAACGACGACAATGATGTCGTCGCATCAGCATTGTGAAGGCGGAACGGCGACAGCACATGCAATGACTGGCGCTCTCATCTGGAGTCCACTGATCGCGTGTCGGAGCGTGTTTTGGCACCTGGAATGCACCGCAAAGGGAGTCTAATGAATTCTGCACATCAGTACCAAATGATCCTGGCTCCGTGGACCTTCCGTTGTCTATATTTGCTATATGATAGTCCAATGCTTTGCTGGCGTAAATGCGCAGCAGCAAATCCAAGCAGTCATTGCTGACAACGTGATCTGGTTGGTAAGAGTTGAAATTGAGTAGTAAAAACGCTTCAGAATTGGTCTGGCCCAACTGGAAACGTAGCTTGGTTCCGCTTTTGCCACTACCACTGCTATGGACGTCATATGCGTGACCACGCTTTTCAAAGCAGTACGTGCAGGGTCCCAGTGGGATGCGCTGCTGGAGTTTAGCTCGTGCGGGCTCCAGCAACTTGGAGAGTAACTCAAAGCGGGTATTCATTACCAGTTGTTCCACAATCAACAGGGGATACTTCAGCAATCCCCAGAAATGGTACCGCTCACTGTTGGGCAAGTGGCGAAGCAGCTCCAGAGACAGTTCATAATTGAGATACTGATGGGAGCCGCGGGCATGTACTTTTAGATAGTCAATTAGCCATTCTAGTAATGCTAGCGAACGCATCTTATCCTTGTGTGTATCCAAAAAGTTCACGAGTACTGTGGCTGGAAACAACTCAACGATTTGCAACAAGTGCGGGTGTACCTCATCAGAATCAGTCAATTCCAGTAATGTATCGAGCAGAGTTAACAGGCAAACATTTTGATTGCCAACAACATCCGTCAGCTGCACCATGCGGCACCATTCGTAGCACAGCTCAAAGTGGCGGCTCTGTAGCAACTGTTCAAATATCACATTCGGCGTTTGACATCCAAAATCATAGGCCTGCGGCCAACTCTCAAACTCTAGCAGCGCTGAAACGCCGGCATAAATCGTAATATCTGAGAGTGTGTGCTCCAGCTGCTCGCGTAGTATCTGCGGAATAACTCTTGGCGCCTCCCTATGTTGCAGTGTACGTTCGATCAGGTCCTTTGCCAATTGACTGCTGGCTATTTTGTTGAAATGCTGATGAAGCAGATGTGCGCGTTTAGCCAAATCGTGCATATTAGAGACCAATTGAATGTGCCTAGGATCCTTTGCAATCAGCTCAGTGATTAAATTGTCGATTCGGACTTGCAGCTGCTTTACAAGCTCTGCATAGCAAAGACATTAAAGTGAGTGTTAGTATACATATATATAAAGATAATTCATAGTTTATATGCTCACCTAACTGGCCACCGATGCCGAGTAGAAGGATGTTTAGATATAGCTCGGTGTCAAGCTCTAAACGCTCCAACGAAGAGCTTTCAAAGCTGTATGCATGCAAAGCAGCCAAGACCAGATTATTATTATGAATATGGGCAAGGGTCTCAATTTCGGGCAAATGCATCAACTGACGTAGAAAGTTAAACTGTAAGGTCGATTCCGATTCACTGTTTGATGGCAGATCACCCAGCTGCACCGCCTGCAGCAGTTGAGCAAGCAGAAGATTATGTTGGGCAATGTAGTTATTGATGGAATCCCTTTTTTGCCGTGAAACCGAACACAGCGACTTTTTGCCAGGCCCATCTAAAAAATCTGGACATATATTTAAGGCAATGACATGCACGAGATTCAGGTGTAATGCGGCGACGTTGCCTTCTATCTCCAACGGCGTGATGTTACATTCATAGATCAGTTCACCGATCACTTTATAGGGATCTTGGCGCAATAGCTGTGAAATGTGGTACTCCAGATTAGGATCACGCAGTTGCAGCAAGCGAGCCAGCTGAAGCACATAGCTGCAGAAGCGTGCGTAATAATTCTGACGCGGCTTAAACTGCTGAAATAGCGAGGCATGAGCGCGTAGCTCTCGAGAGTGCGCATAGTCTATTGGAACCTTGTGATAAAGCGTTGTAAAAGCTGTTTCGCGTTGCAGTTGTAGTGCCAAAGTTACCGGCCTCAGAGTATAGCTATTGCGGCACAGCAGCTCATTTAACGCTGGCTCACGTCCAGCACGTTCAAGTAAACGCATGCACTCACACATATTTCCTAATAGATACATGGCCCCAATCTGTCTGGAATTGCCCTCATTGGACCTGTCCGTAAAGGTCGAAGAG
>JABVZY010000051.1:226775-245384 GCA_020883555.1 Drosophila nannoptera | reverse complement strand
ACGTCGTATAACCAGGAGCAGATTACAGGTGATTTCGCGATTGAACGGCAGATTTATAATTAAATCGAAAACAATTAATGCATTTAAGTTGCGCTCCTGAAATTGCTGTAGATAATAATATTGCGCATTCGCACTGTGACGTTGCAAGAGCGTCTTCAATTCGGCGCTCTGTTGCAGCTTCTGGGACTGGGCAAAGTTATCCACCACGCTGATGATCTTTGATAGCTCGAAGCCTTTAGCAGCCACTGTTTTAATTTGATCCACTGTGGTGGTGGCATTATCCGCATTGGAATCGGCCTCACCAGCTAATGCCTTGTAGTTGGCATAAATATTAGACAGTTTTTGTTTAATCAGTTGCTGATGCTCCATGAATTGGAGTTCACGACTTAAATGACTCTGCTCCAGATGAAACGTCTAAGAAAAAAAAAAATTGATTTTACCTCAAAAGTTATTCAAATAATCTGATTCCCTTACCTCTATTATATGCTTCACATCATTGAAGTTCTTCAGCGCTAATGCCATAATAGCCAATTGCTCGGGCGTACTCAACATTTTTGGTATAATGGATCGTTCAGTTGGTTGTTTTTCAGCCGGCTGCGGTTCCTTGTCACCTGCACTGCCGCTCATCAACAGTTGCTGGGCGCGAGCTCGGTACTGCTCAAGGGTTGGCGCTTCGTCTGACCTGCTGCCAACAGGTCCGCTGAAGCTGGAAGCACGGCGTTGCTTACGTGATTTTCGTCGAGTCAAAGTGGATGTTTGAAAAATACGCTCCTTGCTCTCATCGTCGCTCGAGGCCTTTTCACGTGCATGACTGTGCAGCTGAATCAGTTGCAGCATCTGGTGCGGTTCTATGGGGCAATCCGATAAAGGTGTTGCTTTTTTCAGAGATTTATCAATTTTCTGCAGGACACTAAACTTCCAGAGCGCCTCGCTAATGGCGTCAATTATTCGTTGGAAACGACGCTGCTGTTCCTCCGTGGCGTACTTAAAGTCCTGTGTATGCAGCTTTTTCGTGACAAATCCTTTCAGAAAGGTAAACAACGCATACAAAGCCGGACCACGACAGATGAATCCATAACGACGTTTTGGACAGTGGGTGGTATTGCTTGTGCGTAATGGTGTAGCATCATCATCCACATACTGCTCATCATCATCATTTTCATCATCATAATCACCAGTGAGTTTCGTTGTATGTTGGAGCTGCTCCCATCGTAAAAAGACAAGCTGAAGGATATCCTCGAGGAGTGAGCAGAGCATACTTAAGTCACGCATCTGACGCAGGTGAGTGGAGACCACTAAAAGCTTTTCTCTCATTGTGGTATCTTCTAGCTCTAATATCACATTGTAGACATAACAAAGGGCAGTATAGTAGCTCCAAGTCTCCATCTCTTCTGCGTGCATATTCCTTAGCGCCGGTGTTTGCTGTTGCCATTTGTAAGTATCTTCAATAACCTGGAACACTTGATTCCTATCACACTCTACGCCATGGTCATAGATCAGAGAAAGCACTCCAGATGACTGAAGTAGAGCTTCCACTTTAATGTTTTTAAGAACATTTCCGTTTTCTTGCTGTTGTAGAAACTTGAACAGTATAGAAATTCGCTGAAAGTCCGCAATGAAGAATTGATGTACACTCTGCAGCTCAGCAGAAACTTTCGACACATCAAATAAGGCTAGTAATTGGTCCAACACAGCCAGCTCATCCAGTGGCTGGGTGCTTATAGCAAACTCGTTAGCCAAACGCAGGATGAGTAAATTATTGCGTAATGTGTTATCTCGAATGCTTTCAAAACTCTTTAGCTGTTGACACAATCTGGGAACAAAATGTTCTCGTTGATCGATGGCCAAGTGTAATACAAGGTGACTCGTGGGCGCTTTATTGCTGCATATGATTTCCAGCTGTGTCTTCTGTTTGTGCAAAACCATGTTTAAGAGCTGTGGATCTTCCCGAGCAAGTAATGCCAGCATGAAAGAGTCATTGTGCCAATACAAGTCATAAGTAGAATGATTTTCAAGCTGTTGCTGAACTTTTGCTGCCGTTAATATATGTTGCGGAATGTTTGCTAGCACGTTGAGGAAACGTGATGAAGTCGAAGGATCGAAGAGTGATTCATCATTTAGCATCTGCTTTATCGCACCGCTAAAGATTTTACTTATGTAGAACTTTGACTGATCGTATAGTAGATGTAGTATTTGCAGTGTCGGATAGGGTAAGGCGACAAGAAGCGCTTGCATGCGCTCATGTTGGCACTGAGCATCACTTCCACCAAGAGATTTTATAAAGTCCTTTGAAAAAAATTAAATAAAAATGAACATATATACATATGAAATATATATAAATATATGCATATATTATACCTATAATGCAATTATGTACCTGTGTTACTTGCTTCTCTGCACTGGACAATATTTCGATGAGTTGATCGAGTTGCTTCTCCTGCTCCTGGAGTGTCATGGCGAGCACCTGTTGATTCAATTTTCGTTTCTACTAATTTTGTGTATATTTATTTAGTATAAAGGTAGGTTCATTGCCCACGAGAGATTTTAAACTTTGAGCCCTTTTGTGGACTCTAGCAAGACAATCATACGCTGATTGTATCCGCCTATTGTTCGACGGACCACTTTTTTTATTGCAGCAGCAGCAGCAGCAACTGTTTTCTACTCGTTGTTATTTTTGTAATTAAGTTGCGACGTCGTGTTTCAGTGGCGGTATCATAAGTGATAAGAGACGCCTGCATATTTTAACCGTAGACAGCGCTCATCCAATAAAGCGCTGCTTAGAACGCTCAATATAACAATGGAAAGCGATAAACGACTCAATATTTATTTACACATACACAGTTACACACTATTATGAAAATTGAACAACTGTTTGCCATTCACGATTTTTGGCAACAGATTGACATTCACACAAAGCGCTCAAGTTTCGCTGACCATTATTATTTTTGTAAAAATCTATTCCACGCAATTCGAGTTTTGTAGTTTATTGCTAATATGAAATTGTTTGTCAAATAATGTTATCATATTATGCCATAATAGTTTCCTGCTCCTGCATCATTAGTTTCTAACACTCAGCAATTATGGTCGGAGCTCAAAGAAAATATCGATAGGCCGCTACATAGTGAGAGGTAGATTTTTTAAAATTCAAATTTTTGTCTTCTATTTTGTTGTAGCAATAGAACTATAATTGGATTAGGGCTTGGGCGGTTTACTTCTTGCATTTTGTGTGTGCTAACAAGTTAGTAGCGTTTCATCATATTGCGGTGCAGGCACGATACCAGAATGCATTGTCAAAGTAAATTTTTATTTATACATTATCCTAATTATTTTCTAAACAAAATATTTTATTATAGAACTACTTTGTGTGGGTAGCATTGTAATAGGGATCGTTTCCGTTTTGCTGTTTCTCATTTGTAAATTGCATGAGGAGACCATTCCAAATGTTTTAAGACTTCAGGATAGACAATTTGAATTCGATTACGTTATTGGTGAGTTATGGTAGTTAGATTAATCCAATCCTATTTGCTCACGGACTTATTTCTAGTTGGCGCTGGTACAGCTGGTGCTACACTCACATCTCTATTGGCAAAGCACAGCAATGGCAGCGTATTGCTGGTTGAGGCCGGCGGTTCATTTGGCTATCTTAGTCGAATACCACTGCTGACTACATTTCAACAAAAAGGTGTTAATGATTGGTCGTTTCTTTCTGTGCCTCAAAAGCACTCATCAAAAGGATTGATCGAACAGCAACAATGTCTGCCTAGAGGAAAAGGATTGGGAGGATCTAGTAATCTGAACTATATGCTGCATTTTGATGGTCGTGGAGCTGATTTCGACTCCTGGAAAACTTATTACAACATAACCAGTTGGAATTGGGAGGATATAAGTCCATTTTTTATTGCGGCTAGGCCAAGGCCTGATGAGCTTTTTGAAATACCACACAGTTATTCTTTGCTGTCACAAGCCTTGGATGAGTCAGAAGCGGAATTTCCTGAAAAATCTTGGCAATTTAGACGGTCAGTTTACAACATAAAGAATGGACTCCGTCATTCGGTGCTTCAGCAATTTCTTCTACCTGTGCTTAACAGCGCAAACCTTCGATTGCTTCCCAAGGCTTTAGCCAAACGTATAGAACTGACCCCAGGACCCATTTTAAAGGCCAGCTCGATTATTGTTGGTGTTAAGAATGACCAAAACAAGGAATTCGAGATTAAAATAAAAGTTCGACGGGAGTTGCTGCTCTGCGCGGGTTCATATCAAAGTCCGCAATTGCTTTTGGCCTCAGGCATCGGCGACAGTAAAATATTGGATCCAGTAGGAGTGACCGTCAAACATAGCTTGCCATTGGTAGGTCAGGGATTGCATGATCACTTTAATGTGCCGCTGTTTGTCTCCATTGGCGCCGTTGGACCCACTCTCAATCAGCGCACATTACTTAGCCCAATGACAATATTAAACTATTTAAGCACCGGCAGCGGTGCATACGGAAATTTCGGAGTAATCGGTCATGTTTCTGGGTATTCGGACCCGTTACCTTTTAGCATTACACTTTTTGGTGCTGGTGCTATAGATGAAAATGTTCTCATGTCCATTTCCAATTTTAAGCGTTCGGCTTTTCGGGCTCTGTTTCCTCGCTTTCAAAATGCTTCGCAAGAAGGCTTCGTTATTATATCCAGCTGTTTACAACCAAGATCAAGAGGATCCATTACACTTTTGCATAAAAGTATGCGTCGAAATCCTCTAATAGATCCCAACTACTTGAGCAACAAACAGGATGTGGTCTGCACCATTGTTGCCATTAGAAATGCTGTGAAGGTAGGAAATTAAATGTCATTAAAATTCACTAACAGTAAACAAATATTTTTTATAGATTGTCACCTCCTCAGCGTTTAGTAAATTACGTCCGCGTATTCACTGGCCCAAGCTACAAGAATGCGCTAACTTCGGACCATTTGAAAGAGATTTTCTCGAGAACCAACCCTCTGATAACTATCTAGAATGTCTTATGCGCTATATAGGTTTGGGATCACATCACCCAGGTGGTAGTTGTGCCCTGGGTAGCGTTGTTGACTCGGAATTAAGGTATACTCTCGTTTATTTGATCTGGATTTATAATCGGCAATCAATTGCAGATTACATGGAATACCTAATGTGCGAGTTGTCGATGCCAGCGTACTGCCTCGACCCATTTCCGGAAATCCAAACACAGCTATTGCAGCTATCGCCATGCGCGCCGCCTCGTGGATACTCAAGAATGAACTCTAATAGAGAAGATTTATATAATTTACTTCTTTTCGTACATAGATCTTAAAAAAATTATTTATTTATATTTCTTATTCGTACAGTGTTAGACTTTCTCTACTTTTGCTTTAATTATTCGCACCGCATCAACAGGTCGATCATTTTTATCTGTTTCAACCATGCCAATCCGTTTTACTACCTCCATCCCGGTATAAACACGCCCAAATATTGTGTGCTTGTTATCCAACCATTGTGTGGGCGCCAGCGTGATAAAGAACTGGGAGCCGTTTGTGTCAGGTCCAGAGTTGGCCATCGATAATATTCCTGCACCGGTGTGCTTTAAGTCGCTATGCAGTTCATCAGCGAACTCTCCGCCGTACACCGATGTTCCTCCACGTCCAGTTCCAGTTGGGTCGCCGCCTTGTATCATGAAATCACGAATAATGCGATGGAACACTACATTGTTGTAGTATCCTCGCCGCGATAGTTCGGCAAAGTTATAGCACTAAATTAGAATATACGGGATTGAATTTTGATCGAATTAATGACTCTCCATGCTTACGTACGGTATTCGGTGCGTGTTTCCAGTACAGCTCCACGGTAATTTCTCCCATTCTAAACGCGGGAAACTATTAGAATAAGAGTTTCCGGTTTTCGTTTCACATTTATACTCACGTTGTTTCCAGCGTAACAAAAGGAGGCTGCCACGCCTTGTCGGGTACACTACCCCCTGATGGATTGGGCAGCATTATTTACACCTATATTTATAAAAGAAAACAATTCAATGAAGTTTTCTGCAGCACTCTAGATTTTGTGGTGGAATGCTGATATATTTTTGATAAATTGTACTTGCTATCAATTTATCGCCAATACAATTTGTCCGTTAAATAGGTAATTGAACAAATAGATAATAACCAAATAAAAAGCAAGCAACTACAACGAGGGCATACTAAATAATATACCTTTTTGTAAAATAATTTTTACTGAAATTATTTTAAATCCAAATAAAACTCCAGCTAATTTCGAAATTAGGAGTTACGCAAGTTGGACGAACCCTCTTCTTGGTCTGATAGAGGAAGTAACAACCAATAGAGCACATAGACATTGATACCATTATTTATTTGCTTTCAGTTGATATAAATTATCTTTATTTTATATCTTGGCGTCGCTATATTGAATCACTTTTCTCAAGTTCATTACATCACATCAATTATACGGATGCAAATATGACACTAGCTTATTATATAATCTTCCAAAAACGAAATTATGCACATTTCTTCCGAATAAATAAGTTTAGGGGTCAACCATTTTTATCCAGAAATAAATCGAATCACTTTATTGTAAGGTCAAAACTACGAAACTGTTGAAAGTGGACGTTAAAGTGTCGCAATTCTCTCTAAGTAAAACACGCCAACTGATTAGCTAAAATAAACTCATGCGTGGATTTTGTGCTCTGCCCGGTACCTAAATTACCCCACAATTGACAATTGAGCAAAATTGGATTGAATCACAGAGTCGCCGAATAGCGCCCACTACCAGAGATGGAACCCACTGATTCAGTGAATCAGAGGCAAATGTAAGCGTAACATGATTTAGTCTACTTTTCGAGCTCGCATTGCAACAATGAATAACATTGAAGATATTCTCGGAGAGCTGCAGCGCTTCTCTTGGCCCGACTATGTCGCCTTTGTCGCCATGTTTCTTCTGTGCATTGGAATTGGCATCTATTTTGGGTTCTTGAAGAAATCTGTGTCTGAGGATGACTACATGTTGGGAGGCCGCAAGATGTTAGTTGTGCCCATTGCCTGCTCATTGGTCGCTAGCTTCATCTCAGGCATTACTTTACTTGGACTCCCCACCGAAGTTTACTCTTACGGAACTCAATATTTGTACGTTGCAACTGGTGTCATTGGCATGGGCGTCGTAATGGGAGTCTTCTACTTGCCTGTTTTTCATGATCTAAACATTACGTCCACTTATGAGGTCAGCGAAAATACGAAACATGTAATGTCTGATTCAATGGATTATCTTTTTATAGTATTTGGAGGCTCGCTTTGATCGTCGACTACGCCTTTTTGGGTCCATAATGTTCGCTATTATGAATGTTAGTATCAAACCCTATTGTACCTACTACTCCACACGAAACTAATTCTTACATAGATAGCGTATCTACCCATTGTGATCTACGTGCCAGCTTTGGCTTTCAATCAGGTAACCGGAGTAGCTGTGCACACTATTACTCCAATCGTGTGCATTATATGCGTATTTTACACCAGCATGGGTGGGCTTAAGGCCGTCGTCTGGACAGATGTTGTGCAGGCAGTCTCAATGTTGGGGGCGTTAGCTCTAGTAGCAATAAAAGGTAGCATGGATATAGGGGGAGCCAGTGTTGTCGTGGAACGTGCTTGGCAGTCAAACAGGCTGGAGGCACCAGAGTAAGTATAAGTACCGAAGGAATCATTGAAAAGAAAATTCATTTTTCCATTATTTCAGTTTCAGTATAGATCCTACCGTGCGTCACACATTTTGGTGCTTATTTCTTGGGGGCATTGTTTACTGGACGCAGACCAATGCCGTCTCTCAAAATATGATTCAGCGCTATCTTTCGTTGCCCACTCTGGCAGATGCTCGCAAGGCTTTGGTAATATTTTGCGCTGGAGTTTTGATCCTGATGGCCCTGTGTGGTTATAATGGGCTCCTCATCTATGCCACATATGAAAACTGTGATCCGCTTACTACCAAGGCACGTTTTTGGCATTTATTACAATGGAAGTCTAGTCACTCATAGCCTCCTCCACAGCTGGCTAAGGCACGTGACCAACTTTTACCACTTTTCGTCATGGACACACTAGGCGAATTGCCGGGGATGACTGGTTTGTTTATTGCGGGCGTCTTTAGTGCTGCACTCAGTTCATTATCCACCTGCTTGAACTCTATGTCGGCTGTGGTTCTGGAGGATTTTGTGAAGCCCTATGTGAAGAAGCCTCTGTCTGCTAGATCGACCACCTGGATCATGCGTATGGTGGTTGTAGGCATTGGAGCGCTTTGTGTGGCTTTGGTTTATGTAGTCGAACATATGGGCACCGTACTTCAGCTAACCATGAGTCTGGAATCAATCACAAATGGACCGTTGTTTGGCATCTTCACTATGGGCATACTCATGCCCTGGATCAATGGAAATGTCGGTTGTGGAATTTTAAATTAATTATTCTTCATTTAAGAAGGTTTTATTCCCTTAGAGCGCGATTCTTGGCGGTTGTGTCGGCGTAATTGTCATGTCCTGGGTTAGCCTAAACTCCCAATGGGCAATTGCTTCGGGCGCCATTCGCTATCAAACAAAGCCATTGAACGTAGATCAATGTAGTTATAGCTACGATGCAGCTTCTCTGATATCCAGTTCCTATAATGCGACTCACAACAATGGTCCAACGGCGGAGTAAGTAATAACGCTTCTTTAACCGAGATTAAACTTACGAGTCCTTGTACATATCAGGGATATATTTCCATTGTATCGTTTGTCATATATGTGGTACACTACGTTGGGTGCGTCAGTTACCATAATCGTAGCACTGCTTAGCAGTATGGTCTTCGGCACAAACAATCCAAACAGTGTCGATCCAACCCTGCTCACGCCCTGTATTCGAAAGTTCTACAGTTTTGATTCCTACAAAGCAAAGGTGGGTCGAAAATAACCTTAAATATAACTTAATATAATAATATCTTTCTGCTAGAATGAATACAAGGTCGAGGTTGTACCCCAGCACAAACTGCGCATCGATGAGGTAGCCCTTTAGTTCCAAGTGGAAATTTTGATAAAATTCATAAACATATAAATAACTTTTAAAAAACTCAAGTATTAAAATATTTTTCATACCAAATTGAGTGATTGCAAGTCGATGCGTCAACAAATCCATATCTATATAATATTAATCATTCCCAAGGGGCCCTGATTCAGATTATTGCATGGTTAGAAAATATAAGTTATTATTCATAAGTGCTTGATAACAATTATAATATAAGAACAACACATTGGGCTGTACGACTTGTATTAGAGTTTCTGCTGAGCCTTGGCCAGCAGAAATCGACGTTCGGATTCATCGAGATGTTCGAAAAATGTGGGGAAGTGTTCGTTTTGTGTGAAGTTGGTAAGAAACTTTTGCAAATTCTCTCCAATGTCACCAGTATAGTTACATTCCTTGAGCAGAGCCTGCAGTACTTCCTCATCCTCTTCATTGTCCTCATCGCAACCGAAACACAAATCGGATATGTATTGCGGCTTTGCCGGACTGCCACCAATTTCATCATCATCGGTCACTTCATCTTCGGTATCTGTAAGTGGGGCATCCGTTTTACCTTCCTGGAAATGCTGATATTCAGATATGAGCACTTTGAATATCTTCACCAGTGCGGGAATTGTTATCCATTTTCGATAGTTGGACGCAACAGAACGAGTGCGGATCCGATCACCGCACGGCGCGTTCACTGACTCCTTGTATGTGATCGATGTCAGTCGATTATCCTGCGTGGCCACGCCATACTCGAAAAGTTTGCACAGCGCCATCGTAGTTACCTAAAATTATCATAGAGAAGGTATAATCATCTGATCATTTAAAAGCTTATGAGATTTATAATTTACTTACTTTTCTTTCGTAAGCCCCAAAGAACGAGTTTTGACGCGAAAGCCAGTTCGTTAATACGAATTGTAATGCAGGCTCGCCATTAGGTCCGGGTACCGTGGACAAGAAGTTGAGAACTGCGTCCATTTGAGTAAGGAACAAATGAGCGAATATAAGTACCAAATTCATGATGACTTTCAGGCACTCCAGGTTTTGCATCTTACTGATGACTGCCTTTAGAAGCATATCAACAGTTTGTCCAAGCATGTTTCCCATCTTTGTGATGATGGTGATTACAAGTCTGCCAATTTGGCCACCGGCCGTCATTTCCACGTTCATTGGGTTTAGAAGC
This sequence comes from Drosophila nannoptera, assembly GCA_020883555.1. Lineage (NCBI taxonomy): Eukaryota > Metazoa > Arthropoda > Insecta > Diptera > Drosophilidae > Drosophila > Drosophila nannoptera. The sequence goes on along the minus strand of JABVZY010000051.1, from coordinate 235,175 downwards.
ACAATAGCTACTTGCATGACATATTTGACACCCTCGCCGTTCTTGTAGTTGCCGATTTGCTCTGGCGAAACATTAATAAAGCTGCGCAGGCACTCCCCACCAGCGACCATCACCGTGTGATCGTCGGTATGCAAGACACAGTTGATCATAGCGGGAAATGCAGTTTCCAAGAGAGAATCGGGCATAGGAGGTTCTGTGTACTTAACAATTGTGTTTAACACATCTAAGGCAATGTCCTGCTTTTCACCACTGTGCTCGCCCTGCAGTGATAATATGTTAACAATCGTCGGTATAAATTTATCTTGAAGCGGTCCCAGACATCGCTTGCTTTGACAAAGTGCCTTGATTAGATCTTGAACATTCTCAAGAACAAATGGATCTTCGGCATACTTCAAGAATGATGCAATGGCTAGCGGTGTGATTTTGGAGTGCGCAGCGTAAGCAAAGTCAGCATCAAATTTGACCATCATTGTCAAAGCCTCCATGATCAACGCCAAAACCGTCGCCTTGCACCCAGGCACCAGTGTCATGATGCCATCCAAAAAGCCAGGTAACTTGGATACCAGCAGTGTTCGCTTCTCTCCCTCAACGTTCTCATTGGCTTGCAAAAAGCCATGTAGAGCCCGTACAGCGCTGATGCGTAAGATGTGCGACTTATCAGGCGACAGACTACAGAGTGTTACATCCAGTATTTCTAATAACATCTGTGGATTGTACAGGTCGGACCTGGAGTATGTGCTTAGGGTCCATAGGGCACGACCGACAAGATGAGGTGACTCTTGGTGCACCAACAAATTGCGTATTATCGTCAGATAGTTTAGCAGATCGAACTTCGAATCCCCTTCGAGTATTATGTCGCGAAACCCGTGTACAGCATCCATGCAGGCTTCATGAATCTTCCACCAATTCGGATTGTTGGCCGCCTTCTCCGCCTCGGCGACGTTGAAGTGTCGTCCTAGCGCTTCTTGCAACGGCTGTATGGCCTTGACTCCAAATTCATCATTTATCGCCTTATATAGACAACCGAACAAATAACTACACATTATATATGAATATATTATTTTACTCATAAAGGACTTACCAATAGCACATCACGGCCGCACATGCGTACGGTCAGCTCGACTCCGCCATCGTCCTCGTCATCCACAAATTTTTCTGGATCTTCCTGCCAGTCTTCTAGTTGCTCCTCACCCAGTTGAATATATACAATGGTTATGTAGATTAGATCCGCAAGTACATTCTTGATGTTGCCGCGTAGCTTGCCGCATGTGACAATGCAGTTGATAAATTCAAGAATTTGTATAATCAGAGTTTGAAAATTTGTTTCTTCGTCATCTTCTTCGTTTTCGCCAGATGCCAAGGGGCTTGTTTCTGTCTGGTTAACTGATACTTTCACGTAAGTTTCCGCTATTTGAGTAAGCAACTGCCATATAATAGGCAATATGCGATTCATAAACGGATGTATGTACTTCGGCATTTCGGTTACCAGGTAAGTAAACACTGCAATTTATTAAGAAATTAATGTAATCTGAATTGCAAGACATACAATGACTGATTACATACCCTTTATAATTTCGGAACGCAGTAGAAAGCTGGAACCCGCACCACAGTTCATACTAAGATAATGCACTAACTTGTCCATGAAGTTGGATAGAATGGAGCTCATCATTGAACTCTGCTCCTGCTTGTCAGTGATTAGCGCGGATATTGAAGTGAAAAGTTGTTTTAGTGTGCGTATGGCTGAGACTCGGGTCTTAATTGAATAATTTTGCTCGGAATCAAATATACGATAAACTTCGGGTATCACCACAGGCCCAAGCTCCTTGATTTGTTCCACATCGTATGTAAAGTCCTGCAAAACTTGCATAGCACCATGTATCGAATCTTCATTGCCACCGAGGCACTTCACTATGATATCAAAAAGCTCGGTCCAGCATTGCGGATAGTCCATGGAAGCTATTGTTGATATCGTATGCGCGACAGAAGAGCGAATCTTGGAGTTCGGATCGTATAGACCATTCGGTAATATATTACGAATAGTTCGTTTGGCTTGCTCAGTCGCTATATGTAAATTTGTCTTGTCCGCCTCACCAATGTCGTCTGTCCAGTGATTTTCCACATATCGCGTAAGCATTATAATTGCTATTTGGCGCAACGGCAGCTCATGTGATTGGTTCATTATTATTTCGGACAAGTAAACGCCATATCCTGAAATTTGAAGCTATTAGAACAACGCCTTGCTCTTCCCGCCAATTCATAGGTATGCATACCTTCAGTGTATTCCAATTGCTTGATACGCTTCTCCGCCTGTTGCAAAACAGCTGTGTCCGAGCTTAGTAAATTCTGAAGTTCTTCGATTATTGCCTGTTTAACAGAGTCGCCGCTACCACGCATAACACCGACTCCTTCGTTGCTCGACATGATAATGTATGGAATTCAAATATAAAAGATTTACAAAGGCGATGCAGTGATGTGAGCCGCAGCAGATCGTAGCACATGTGAGCTGCTGTTAGTTCGGTTCAAACCTTTCACTCTTTTCCAACACTTTTGTTTTGATATAGGAATATAATATTATTTCTCTGCGTGTACATTCACAGTTATCATTGCTTGATTTGTATATAACTTAAATTTCAGAATGATCTGTTACAAAAGAAAAGTTAATATAAAAAGTTTTACACAACTACCTACCGTGTCAGAGTAACTGTAAAATACTTGATTAAATAAATAAATTTCATACAGCATTGCTTCAGTAATTATCGACTAGCTGTGCTACTTCCCCGCCTTGGACCTTCTGTAAATTTAATACAATTTTAAGGATCAATAACAAATAAAAGCAATATGAGCGGATTCATGGATACTGTAGAAATGCCAAAATTACCGGAAAACGCAAAAACGTTTACGGGCATACCAGAAGCAATATTTTTAGTAAGTCAAAGTCGCATACAATTTCAGCCGCTGCACCCAAATGCTATTCTAACCTAGATTGGGCAAGCAAAAACAGCTGTAAACTATATATCAATTAATCATCCTCCGTGTTCGATTTTCAGGAAGAAACGTTTATGAGTCAATCCGAGTACGAAAATATCGAAAAAGTTTTGAAGCGATTGGACGAACAGCATGGAAAATATCGAGTCATGGCCTCCGATCTAGATGTACGCCGCCTCAAGTTAAAATCCCAAATACCCGGTCTGGAGCAGTCATTGGAAGTGGTTAATGTGTTGCGCCAAGAACAAAAGGAGCGTGAAACGAATTTTATGCTCAGCGATCAGGTGTTTATTAAAACGATAGTACCACCCACAAAGACAGTATATCTTTGGCTGGGAGCTTCTGTTATGTTGGAGTATCCACTAGACGAGGCAGAGGCGTTGTTAAAAGAAAATATTGTTTCCACTGTTGGCAATCTTAAATCTATAGAGCACGACCAGGAGTTTCTCAGGTACGTCGAATAATAATCATAAGTGATAATTATAGAATTTTTCATTCCTCAGAGATCAAATAACGATAACAGAGGTAAATATGGCGAGGGTCTATAACTGGCGCGTTAAAAAGCGGCAGGCTGCTGCCAAGTCCGATGACAGTAGTAGCCAGTAAAAAGCTTAAAATCATAGACAGGTGAACTATGATATATTTATTTCGAAAATATACCTTTGAGTTTAAATTCTCGACGAATGATACTATGTGCTTTCAAAATTTGATTTAAAATGGGAATAAGGCGAAATGTCATTTCAACCTATTTTATCCGTATTCGCAATTACAATAAATACAAAATATATACATTTGTTTATTTTGGTTATATCCATTTTTTTTATTACAAGGAACAAAGTACAACCATTTCTACCCAAGAAAAATGACGGCACCCTCTCTAACCTATTCCCATTTCATTGACTGGTGAATATAATCGCCATCGGGACTAACATAGTCTTTGATAGGAGGCGTTGCGACAGGTCCTTTTACAGAGACTGGCAGTAATTGCATGTCCACTTCTATTGCCGCTTGGTAAAGATCTTCACTCTCACGGCGCAACTCCTCAAGCGCTTTGTTTTGCGACTGAACCAAACGATCAATGATTTGGAAGTCTGCTATCTTCTGGTCGTGTTTGTAGTGCGCCCATTTTTTCTTTAATAATGCACGAGCCTCCAATTCCGCAGCACCCAGGGGTGTGAGTTTTCGTTCCCGTTGACTAGAATAATAATTTTATTATCTGCAACGCGCTTGGCTCCAACCCTTAGAGTTACCTCTTATTGTCAATTAATTCAAGAGGCATCTCCAGTTCTTCTACCGGCTTTAACTGGCGGGCATTCTTCTCCAGTCTTCGTATCTGCTTCTCGATTTTCTTTTTCTTCCGGTCTTCCCTTTGTTTTATGATTTGCGGGTCAATTTTCTTCTTTTTCTTCAGGGGCTCAGCGCATAGCACTGGCGATGTATGCAGGAAACGAGTAGCGAGAACGTTGCCTTGTAAACTGAGCCTGTTTGTGAATAAAGACGGAATTATAATTAATAATATAGGATATTAGAAAGTATAATATGTAAAATTACCTGCAAATAGCGCTAAGCATTGACATGTTTATAACACTATGAAGGTAAATGCCTAAACACTATTTGCGTAATGTGCTGCTTCTTCACTAAGCTAACACAAATTATCGGTATGTATCGATAGTCGATTGTAACACATCGCCAGGGCTGCAGAGTAAGTTTCTTAGAAACGGTATTTTGAATCCAAGCTATTTCGTCAACTGTTTTAAAAATATAGTCGAGGTACTTTAAATTTAAAAAAATAAGCGTCGAGTAGCTTATCCAAAATATATTATTTATTTATATATTATTTATTATTTAGTTTTTCACCCGTCCATTTGAAAGCAAACACATTTTTTTTACTGTTTTTATACGATTTTAAAACTTTATTTTTAAAGATGAAAATAAACAATATACTTTTATTATGTGTTCTTGCTTTAGTAAATTTTACATAATTTTCAATAAAATAAGTAGTTTTTATGTTTTCTGTTTCGATTAAAAATGTTATATTATAGTTTAGTGTTTTTTTTTGTGTGTTAATTTACCTTCTCTTCATGCATTTTATTTCATTACAGTTGCTGCATAAATATAAATTTATGTAATCATACTTGCTTACATCCCAAATATTGAATTTTCATCTTATACACATTTTCAGTTAATGATGCATTACTTTCTATGCTTTTGTCTTTTCATTGTATTTATTTCGTTCACTCTAAACGTTGTCTCGAAATACAAATCAAAATGTTCGATTTAATCGATTTTTGCCTTACGAGAAATTTGGAAATTTTCTGCTAGTTCGCATGAATGTTCTTCCTGCATTAAGGTCCAGCTAAACGTCATTATCGAAGAAGTTTTTAGAACGTACACCAAAGTGACTTAAGCAAAGGATCGAACTGAAACCGAACCCAAGATCGTACCAATATGTATGATTGAATGCATTGCTACGAATAAATACATTACATATATCTCATTTTTGTAATACGCTTTATTTGTAGTTTTCGAAATCAGATAATCGTATTAAGTTAATATAGTTTGCATTATACGCAGTCATCGTGGATTGTGAAACTTTCGTATTTTTTTGTTTCTTGTATTTATTACATTCATATTTCTTCACTTCTTTGCTTACTATGTGTTAAATAGTAGTGGTGTATATATGTGTGTGTGTGTATGTGTGTATGTGTGTGTGTAATGCGGGAAAGTCTTGTAAAGGATTATGCTCTTCTATTGTTATTGATATTACATATACTTATAAGTAAGGGCTCTTCTTGCCTTATCGCTGATTTCACTGAACTGTTTCTATGCTCTTTTTCCTTCCACGCGACTTCTTGAAAGTAAATTTTAACTTATATTGTGTGTACGTTGAATATTGGCTTTCAGTACTCGAATAAGTCAATACATTCAAAATTGATGTTAAAAATGTTTTTTCAACTTTTTTCAAGTTGGAATTTTGAACATGTGTCTAGTGCCGGGTTCTGTTCTTGTTGTTGTTCTTTGCATTTCATATTTTTTTATTTGATATCAAAATTGATATAAATAAATGTGTGTTTAAGATTAAAACGAAATTAAATAGTTTTTTATGTATATGGTTTTGAGGGTCTTTTCCATTTCATATACATCAGCGCTCTAATTAGCTAATTACAGATTAAATAATTCAATTTTTTGCTTGTTTTTATATTCAAGAAGTTAATTTTGTTAATTTTCCGAAGCCCCCTTTTGGCATTATTTTAGAGCGCTTTGGTTGCCACTTATATTATAATTACATACATTATAAAAGTTATCTCTAAAGTTGTTTGTACTATATCTTGGAAATAATTCCGGTCTATTGTTGCATAACTGAAAAATCTTTTCTTTTTTTTAATTTTCACTGCATTGTGAAACTTAACAAAACCCGATTTTTGTTATTAAATTTGGCTTGACTTGGCTCTGAAGTTCGAATTTTAATCGCACGCATCAATTAATCGAAAACGATGCGTCTCAAATTGTTCAAAAAGTTGGGAAATTTGGATGTCGCAATGTTACCAAAAGTGATTAATACGTTTAAAAGGTTTTAAGCAAACCCTATGCACATCTTCTTACTGCTTCCGTTTCATACATATGTCTATGTTTATTCATGTATATGTATGTATTTATGTACGTAGACGCATTGAGAAAATGATTAATTGGAAACGACGCGTCGAATTTTTGTATCTCCAGAATCGTAAAAAGCAATTTTCACTTATATTCATAGTTTCCATGTGAGTGAGTGTGGGTGTTTGGTTAAACACCCTTAAATGAATACATATTCATAAATTAATGTTAATGTTCATAAATTGTAAATTTTAAATTTTGCTAATTTTTGCTAGTTGTTTTTCCTTCAAAATGTTTCGAAGTATGTTAAACTCACAACTCAATATTCTAAACTGAATAATGCAAATATATATAAGTTCATTTTCTTTTGTGTTTATGTGTGTCTGTGTTTGTTTATGAAATGGGCGAAAGAAGCACAAAAGGGACACGTATTTTTTGGTTTCCTTTTAGTCTTTTAGTTTTTCACACGCCACCGTTCTCTCTTGCATCTGAGTCCTATATATATATTATATATATATAGATGCGTCGTATGCTGATGCAAGTATATCGAGTTTTCAATTTTATTTTTATCATATTTACTTTTATTTTCGTATTTTGTGTGTGTTAGTGTGTGTGGTTTTTTTTGTTTGTTTTCGTTTTTCATATCGGTATTTGAGTTTAGCTTAAATTTAGTTGCATTATAGCTTATTGCCGCCTCTTCACTATGCCGTTCTTAGCTCTTTTGCATCGTTTACCTTAACTTTCAATTTAAATATGTATGTATTTCCACCTAAGAGCTAAACTAAAAATAGTACATAGTTTGTGTGTGTGTGTGTGTGTGTGTGTGTGATTGGGGTGTTTGGGCTTATGTATGGGGTAGAAAGTAATACACATATAATGAGCAACTGAGCGCTATATGGTAGATATATGCCTCGTAAGTAGTCAATGAATATCCAAACCATTTCTTTTCTAAATTCTAAATCAATAATTTCATACATATATTTTTTTCGTTTTGTTTTTGTTGTGTTTTTACCATTACATACTAGAACTAAATACACGTTTATATGTGCATGTATGTGTATGTATATCGCTTGCTTAGACAGTGCAAATGAGAACTTAGCTAAAGGGGATTTCATTAATAGCTGGACTCAAGATTTGCACGTCATAATCCTTTCTTAAATTTCGCGATCGTACAACAGAAAATACCTTTGTGGTTGAGCGGTTGGATTGGATAGGTGATCGCAGAGCCCGGAGACTGGAGATGGCCAGGTCAAATGTGTGTGGAGCAGCCTTGGTATTTGATTGTATGCTGGTCTATTTGGAGCCTCTTTCACTTTTGCTTAGTTTTTAAGATTGGTTTTATCTTTTTACAATTTTTATTTTTTATACAATTTTATTAATAATTTCATTTGATTTTTTTTTCGTTTGTTTGGTTTTAGTTACATAAAAAATTAACAGTTGGCTTTTGTTTTCCATTTTTGTTTTTTTTTTTGTATTTTTTTTTGTTTTTTGTTTTGCTTTTTACGTTTGTTACATGAAGGCACTTTAGATCGGACGTTGTGGCCCCATATCAAAAATTGCTTTTAACTTTTGCTTTACTCGTTATCACTGTGTGTTCTGTTGCTGCATCTGGTTTTGTTCATGGTAGTTCCTTGGTGCTTGGTTCTTGTGTGCGTGGAGACGTAGTCGCAAATTAACAAATTAATAACAAAAGCGTAAGTAATCGAAAGTTGTTCGAAACTCGAAACTCGCCGAAAGATACGTTCGAAATGTTACCGAAATTCTTTGATTCGAAACTTGTCTTAGCCTTGTCTTTTGCTCTGCTTTTGCATCTACAATCTA
>JABVZY010000051.1:216180-226713 GCA_020883555.1 Drosophila nannoptera | reverse complement strand
TGTTCACATTGCATATATATATATTCTGTTGCCTTGGGTTTTGTATTGCATTCAGTGCTATGGTTTGCATTACGGTCATGGATGTCCAGAATGCACAAGCAGGTTCAGCTCAGACTCTGATCTTCTGCTGGGTCTTCTACTGCTTGGCACTTGTGCTATTAATTCAGGCTTGATGGCTGTCCACGATTTGACCGGGCTCACAGACCGGTGGTAATCACCTTTCCTTCTGTTTGTTGTCTCCATTTTTTCAGTGGGTTGCGTTAATAATTGCAGAATTTATTCATTCCTTTAATGTTATGTATGTGATCGATGTCAGTCGATTATCCTGCGTGGCCACGCCATACTCGAAAAGTTTGCACAGCGCCATCGTAGTTACCTAAAATTATCATAGAGAAGGTATAATCATCTGATCATTTAAAAGCTTATGAGATTTATAATTTACTTACTTTTCTTTCGTAAGCCCCAAAGAACGAGTTTTGTCGCGAAAGCCAGTTCGTTAATACGAATTGTAATGCAGGCTCGCCATTAGGTCCGGGTACCGTGGACAAGAAGTTGAGAACTGCGTCCATTTGAGTAAGGAACAAATGAGCGAATATAAGTACCAAATTCATGATGACTTTCAGGCACTCCAGGTTTTGCATCTTACTGATGACTGCCTTTAGAAGCATATCAACAGTTTGTCCCAGCATGTTTCCCATCTTTGTGATGATGGTGATTACAAGTCTGCCAATTTGGCCACCGGCCGTCATTTCCACGTTCATTGGGTTTAGAAGCACAATAGCTACTTGCATGACATATTTGACACCCTCGCCGTTCTTGTAGTTGCCGATTTGCTCTGGCGAAACATTAATAAAGCTGCGCAGGCACTCCCCACCAGCGACCATCACCGTGTGATCGTCGGTATGCAAGACACAGTTGATCATAGCGGGAAATGCAGTTTCCAAGAGAGAATCGGGCATAGGAGGTTCTGTGTACTTAACAATTGTGTTTAGCACATCTAAGGCAATGTCCTGCTTTTCACCACTGTGCTCGCCCTGCAGTGATAATATGCTAACAATCGTCGGTATAAATTAATCTTGAAGCGGTCCCAGACATCGCTTGCTTTGACAAAGTGCCTTGATTAGATCTTGAACATTCTCAAGAACAAATGGATCTTCGGCATACTTCAAGAATGATGCAATGGCTAGCGGTGTGATTTTGGAGTGCGCAGCGTAAGCAAAGTCAGCATCAAATTTGACCATCATTGTCAAAGCCTCCATGATCAACGCCAAAACCGTCGCCTTGCACCCAGGCACCAGTGTCATGATGCCATCCAAAAAGCCAGGTAACTTGGATACCAGCAGTGTTCGCTTCTCTCCCTCAACGTTCTCATTGGCTTGCAAAAAGCCATGTAGAGCCCGTACAGCGCTGATGCGTAAGATGTGCGACTTATCAGGCGACAGACTACAGAGTGTTACATCCAGTATTTCTAATAACATCTGTGGATTGTACAGGTCGGACCTGGAGTATGTGCTTAGGGTCCATAGGGCACGACCGACAAGATGAGGTGACTCTTGGTGCACCAACAAATTGCGTATTATCGTCAGATAGTTTAGCAGATCGAACTTCGAATCCCCTTCGAGTATTATGTCGCGAAACCCGTGTACAGCATCCATGCAGGCTTCATGAATCTTCCACCAATTCGGATTGTTGGCCGCCTTCTCCGCCTCGGCGACGTTGAAGTGTCGTCCTAGCGCTTCTTGCAACGGCTGTATGGCCTTGACTCCAAATTCATCATTTATCGCCTTATATAGACAACCGAACAAATAACTACACATTATATATGAATATATTATTTTACTCATAAAGGACTTACCAATAGCACATCACAGCCGCACATGCGTACGGTCAGCTCGACTCCGCCATCGTCCTCGTCATCCACAAATTTTTCTGGATCTTCCTGCCAGTCTTCTAGTTGCTCCTCACCCAGTTGAATATATACAATGGTTATGTAGATTAGATCCGCAAGTACATTCTTGATGTTGCCGCGTAGCTTGCCGCATGTGACAATGCAGTTGATAAATTCAAGAATTTGTATAATCAGAGTTTGAAAATTTGTTTCTTCGTCATCTTCTTCGTTTTCGCCAGATGCCAAGGGGCTTGTTTCTGTCTGGTTAACTGATACTTTCACGTAAGTTTCCGCTATTTGAGTAAGCAACTGCCATATAATAGGCAATATGCGATTCATAAACGGATGTATGTACTTCGGCATTTCGGTTACCAGGTAAGTAAACACTGCAATTTATTAAGAAATTAATGTAATCTGAATTGCAAGACATACAATGACTGATTACATACCCTTTATAATTTCGGAACGCAGTAGAAAGCTGGAACCCGCACCACAGTTCATACTAAGATAATGCACTAACTTGTCCATGAAGTTGGATAGAATGGAGCTCATCATTGAACTCTGCTCCTGCTTGTCAGTGATTAGCGCGGATATTGAAGTGAAAAGTTGTTTTAGTGTGCGTATGGCTGAGACTCGGGTCTTAATTGAATAATTTTGCTCGGAATCAAATATACGATAAACTTCGGGTATCACCACAGGCCCAAGCTCCTTGATTTGTTCCACATCGTATGTAAAGTCCTGCAAAACTTGCATAGCACCATGTATCGAATCTTCATTGCCACCGAGGCACTTCACTATGATATCAAAAAGCTCGGTCCAGCATTGCGGATAGTCCATGGAAGCTATTGTTGATATCGTATGCGCGACAGAAGAGCGAATCTTGGAGTTCGGATCGTATAGACCATTCGGTAATATATTACGAATAGTTCGTTTGGCTTGCTCAGTCGCTATATGTAAATTTGTCTTGTCCGCCTCACCAATGTCGTCTGTCCAGTGATTTTCCACATATCGCGTAAGCATTATAATTGCTATTTGGCGCAACGGCAGCTCATGTGATTGGTTCATTATTATTTCGGACAAGTAAACGCCATATCCTGAAATTTGAAGCTATTAGAACAACGCCTTGCTCTTCCCGCCAATTCATAGGTATGCATACCTTCAGTGTATTCCAATTGCTTGATACGCTTCTCCGCCTGTTGCAAAACAGCTGTGTCCGAGCTTAGTAAATTCTGAAGTTCTTCGATTATTGCCTGTTTAACAGAGTCGCCGCTACCACGCATAACACCGACTCCTTCGTTGCTCGACATGATAATGTATGGAATTCAAATATAAAAGATTTACAAAGGCGATGCAGTGATATGAGCCGCAGCAGATCGTAGCACATGTGAGCTGCTGTTAGTTCGGTTCAAACCTTTCACTCTTTTCCAACACTTTTGTTTTGATATAGGAATATAATATTATTTCTCTGCGTGTACATTCACAGTTATCATTGCTTGATTTGTATATAACTTAAATTTCAGAATGATCTGTTACAAAAGAAAAGTTAATATAAAAAGTTTTACACAACTACCTACCGTGTCAGAGTAACTGTAAAATACTTGATTAAATAAATAAATTTCATACAGCATTGCTTCAGTAATTATCGACTAGCTGTGCTACTTCCCCGCCTTGGACCTTCTGTAAATTTAATACAATTTTAAGGATCAATAACAAATAAAAGCAATATGAGCGGATTCATGGATACTGTAGAAATGCCAAAATTACCGGAAAACGCAAAAACGTTTACGGGCATACCAGAAGCAATATTTTTTGTAAGTCAAAGTCGCATACAATTTCAGCCGCTGCACCCAAATGCTATTCTAACCTAGATTGGGCAAGCAAAAACAGCTGTAAACTATATATCAATTAATCATCCTCCGTGTTCGATTTTCAGGAAGAAACGTTTATGAGTCAACCCGAGTACGAAAATATCGAAAAAGTTTTGAAGCGATTGGACGAACAGCATGGAAAATATCGAGTCATGGCCTCCGATCTAGATGTACGCCGCCTCAAGTTAAAATCCCAAATACCCGGTCTGGAGCGGTCATTGGAAGTGGTTAATGTGTTGCGCCAAGAACAAAAGGAGCGTGAAACGAATTTTATGCTCAGCGATCAGGTGTTTATTAAAGCGATAGTACCACCCACAAAGACAGTATATCTTGGGCTGGAAGCTTCTGTTATGTTGGAGTATCCACTAGACGAGGCAGAGGCGTTCTTAAAAGAAAATATTGTTTCCACTGTTGGCAATCTTAAATCTATAGAGCACGACCAGGAGTTTCTCAGGTACGTCGAATAATAATCATAAGTGATAATTATAGAATTTTTCATTCCTCAGAAATCAAATAACGATAACAGAGGTAAATATGGCGAGGGTCTATACCTGGCGCGTTAAAAAGCGGCAGGCTGCTGCCAAGTCCGATGACAGTAGTAGCCAGTAAAAAGCTTAAAATCATAGACAGGTGAACTATGATATATTTATTTCGAAAATATACCTTTGAGTTTAAATTCTCGACGAATGATACTATGTGCTTTCAAAATTTGATTTAAAATGGGAATAAGGCGAAATGTCATTTCAACCTATTTTATCCGTATTCGCAATTACAATAAATACAAAATATATACATTTGTTTATTTTGGTTATATCCATTTTTTTTATTACAAGGAACAAAGTACAACAATTTCTACCCAAGAAAAATGACGGCACCCTCTCTAACCTATTCCCATTTCATTGACTGGTGAATATAATCGCCATCGGGACTAACATAGTCTTTGATAGGAGGCGTTGCGACAGGTCCTTTTACAGAGACTGGCAGTAATTGCATGTCCACTTCTATTGCCGCTTGGTAAAGATCTTCACTCTCACGGCGCAACTCCTCAAGCGCTTTGTTTTGCGACTGAACCAAACGATCAATGATTTGGAAGTCTGCTATCTTCTGGTCGTGTTTGTAGTGCGCCCATTTTTTCTTTAATAATGCACGAGCCTCCAATTCCGCAGCACCCAGGGGTGTGAGTTTTCGTTCCCGTTGACTAGAATAATAATTTTATTATCTGCAACGCGCTTGGCTCCAACCCTTAGAGTTACCTCTTATTGTCAATTAATTCAAGAGGCATCTCCAGTTCTTCTACCGGCTTTAACTGGCGGGCATTCTTCTCCAGTCTTCGTATCTGCTTCTCGATTTTCTTTTTCTTCCGGTCTTCCCTTTGTTTTATGATTTGCGGGTCAATTTTCTTCTTTTTCTTCAGGGGCTCAGCGCATAGCACTGGCGATGTATGCAGGAAACGAGTAGCGAGAACGTTGCCTTGTAAACTGAGCCTGTTTGTGAATAAAGACGGAATTATAATTAATAATATAGGATATTAGAAAGTATAATATGTAAAATTACCTGCAAATAACGCTAAGCATTGACATGTTTATAACACTAAGGAAGGTAAATGCCTAAACACTGTTTGCGTAATGTGCTGCTTCTTCACTAAGCTAACACAAATTATCGGTATGTATCGATAGTCGATTGTAACACATCGCCAGGGCTGCAGAGTAAGTTTCTTAGAAACGGTATTTTGAATCCAAGCTATTTCGTCAACTGTTTTAAAAATATAGTCGAGGTACTTTAAATTTAAAAAAAATAAGCGTCGAGTAGCTTATCCAAAATATATTATTTATTTATATATTATTTATTATTTAGTTTTTCACCCGTCCATTTGAAAGCAAACACATTTTTTTTACTGTTTTTATACGATTTTAAAACTTTATTTTTAAAGATGAAAATAAACAATATACTTTTATTATGTGTTCTTGCTTTAGTAAATTTTACATAATTTTCAATAAAATAAGTAGTTTTTATGTTTTCTGTTTCGATTAAAAATGTTATATTATAGTTTAGTGTTTTTTTTTGTGTGTTAATTTACCTTCTCTTCATGCATTTTATTTCCTTACAGTTGCTGCATAAATATAAATTTATGTAATCATACTTGCTTACATCCCAAATATTGAATTTTCATCTTATACACATTTTCAGTTAATGATGCATTACTTTCTATGCTTTTGTCTTTTCATTGTATTTATTTCGTTCACTCTAAACGTTGTCTCGAAATACAAATCAAAATGTTCGATTTAATCGATTTTTGCCTTACGAGAAATTTGGAAATTTTCTGCTAGTTCGCATGAATGTTCTTCCTGCATTAAGGTCCAGCTAAACGTCATTATCGAAGAAGTTTTTAGAACGTACACCAAAGTGACTTAAGCAAAGGATCGAACTGAAACCGAACCCAAGATCGTACCAATATGTATGATTGAATGCATTGCTACGAATAAATACATTACATATATCTCATTTTTGTAATACGCTTTATTTGTAGTTTTCGAAATCAGATAATCGTATTAAGTTAATATAGTTTGCATTATACGCAGTCATCGTGGATTGTGAAACTTTCGTATTTTTTTGTTTCTTGTATTTATTACATTCATATTTCTTCACTTCTTTGCTTACTATGTGTTAAATAGTAGTGGTGTATATATGTGTGTGTGTGTATGTGTGTATGTGTGTGTGTAATGCGGGAAAGTCTTGTAAAGGATTATGCTCTTCTATTGTTATTGATATTACATATACTTATAAGTAAGGGCTCTTCTTGCCTTATCGCTGATTTCACTGAACTGTTTCTATGCTCTTTTTCCTTCCACGCGACTTCTTGAAAGTAAATTTTAACTTATATTGTGTGTACGTTGAATATTGGCTTTCAGTACTCGAATAAGTCAATACATTCAAAATTGATGTTAAAAATGTTTTTTCAACTTTTTTCAAGTTGGAATTTTGAACATGTGTCTAGTGCCGGGTTCTGTTCTTGTTGTTGTTCTTTGCATTTCATATTTTTTTATTTGATATCAAAATTGATATAAATAAATGTGTGTTTAAGATTAAAACGAAATTAAATAGTTTTTTATGTATATGGTTTTGAGGGTCTTTTCCATTTCATATACATCAGCGCTCTAATTAGCTAATTACAGATTAAATAATTCAATTTTTTGCTTGTTTTTATATTCAAGAAGTTAATTTTGTTAATTTTCCGAAGCCCCCTTTTGGCATTATTTTAGAGCGCTTTGGTTGCCACTTATATTATAATTACATACATTATAAAAGTTATCTCTAAAGTTGTTTGTACTATATCTTGGAAATAATTCCGGTCTATTGTTGCATAACTGAAAAATCTTTTCTTTTTTTTAATTTTCACTGCATTGTGAAACTTAACAAAACCCGATTTTTGTTATTAAATTTGGCTTGACTTGGCTCTGAAGTTCGAATTTTAATCGCACGCATCAATTAATCGAAAACGATGCGTCTCAAATTGTTCAAAAAGTTGGGAAATTTGGATGTCGCAATGTTACCAAAAGTGATTAATACGTTTAAAAGGTTTTAAGCAAACCCTATGCACATCTTCTTACTGCTTCCGTTTCATACATATGTCTATGTTTATTCATGTATATGTATGTATTTATGTACGTAGACGCATTGAGAAAATGATTAATTGGAAACGACGCGTCGAATTTTTGTATCTCCAGAATCGTAAAAAGCAATTTTCACTTATATTCATAGTTTCCATGTGAGTGAGTGTGGGTGTTTGGTTAAACACCCTTAAATGAATACATATTCATAAATTAATGTTAATGTTCATAAATTGTAAATTTTAAATTTTGCTAATTTTTGCTAGTTGTTTTTCCTTCAAAATGTTTCGAAGTATGTTAAACTCACAACTCAATATTCTAAACTGAATAATGCAAATATATATAAGTTCATTTTCTTTTGTGTTTATGTGTGTCTGTGTTTGTTTATGAAATGGGCGAAAGAAGCACAAAAGGGACACGTATTTTTTGGTTTCCTTTTAGTCTTTTAGTTTTTCACACGCCACCGTTCTCTCTTGCATCTGAGTCCTATATATATATTATATATATATAGATGCGTCGTATGCTGATGCAAGTATATCGAGTTTTCAATTTTATTTTTATCATATTTACTTTTATTTTCGTATTTTGTGTGTGTTAGTGTGTGTGGTTTTTTTTGTTTGTTTTCGTTTTTCATATCGGTATTTGAGTTTAGCTTAAATTTAGTTGCATTATAGCTTATTGCCGCCTCTTCACTATGCCGTTCTTAGCTCTTTTGCATCGTTTACCTTAACTTTCAATTTAAATATGTATGTATTTCCACCTAAGAGCTAAACTAAAAATAGTACATAGTTTGTGTGTGTGTGTGTGTGTGTGTGTGATTGGGGTGTTTGGGCTTATGTATGGGGTAGAAAGTAATACACATATAATGAGCAACTGAGCGCTATATGGTAGATATATGCCTCGTAAGTAGTCAATGAATATCCAAACCATTTCTTTTCTAAATTCTAAATCAATAATTTCATACATATATTTTTTTCGTTTTGTTTTGTTGTGTTTTTACCATTACATACTAGAACTAAATACACGTTTATATGTGCATGTATGTGTATGTATATCGCTTGCTTAGACAGTGCAAGTGAGAACTTAGCTAAAGGGGATTTCATTAATAGCTGGACTCAAGATTTGCACGTCATAATCCTTTCTTAAATTTCGCGATCGTACACAGAAAATACCTTTGTGGTTGAGCGGTTGGATTGGATAGGTGATCGCAGAGCCCGGAGACTGGAGATGGCCAGGGTCAAATGTGTGTGGAGCAGCCTTGGTATTTTGATTGTATGCTGGTCTATTTGGGAGCCTCTTTCACTTTTGCTTAGTTTTTAAGATTGGTTTTATCTTTTTACAATTTTTATTTTTATACAATTTTATTAATAATTTCCATTTGATTTTTTTTCGTTTGTTTGGTTTTCGTTACATAAAAATAAACAGTTGTGCGTTTGTGTTTCCATTTTTGTTTTTTTTTTTTGTTAGTTTCAAAAAGCAATTTTCACTTATGTTCATAGTTTCCATGTGAGTGAGTGTGGGTGTTTGGTTAAACACCCTTAAATGATACATATTCATAAATGTTAATGTTCATAAATTGTAAATTTTAAATTTTGCTAATTTTTGCTAGTTGTCTTTTTTCCTTCAAAATGTTTCGAAGTATGTTCCAAACTCACAACTCAATATTCTAAACTGAATAATGCAAATATATATAAGTTCATTTTTCTTTTGTTTTGTATTATTGTGTGTCTGTGTTTGTTTATGAAATGGGCGAAAGAAGCACAAAAGGGACACGTATTTTTTGGTTTCCTTTTAGTCTTTTAGTTTTTTTCACACGCCACCGTTCTCTCTTGCATCTGAGTCCTATATATATATTATATATATATAGATGCGTCGTATGCTGATGCAAGTATATCGAGTTTTCAATTTTATTTTTATCATATTTACTTTTATTTTCGTATTTTGTGTGTGTTAGTGTGTGTGGTTTTTTTTGTTTGTTTTCGTTTTTCATATCGGTATTTGAGTTTAGCTTAAATTTAGTTGCATTATAGCTTATTGCCGCCTCTTCACTATGCCGTTCTTAGCTCTTTTGCATCGTTTACCTTAACTTTCAATTTAAATATGTATGTATTTCCACCTAAGAGCTAAACTAAAAATAGTACATAGTTTGTGTGTGTGTGTGTGTGTGTGTGTGATTGGGGTGTTTGGGCTTATGTATGGGGTAGAAAGTAATACACATATAATGAGCAACTGAGCGCTATATGGTAGATATATGCCTCGTAAGTAGTCAATGAATATCCAAACCATTTCTTTTCTAAATTCTAAATCAATAATTTCATACATATATTTTTTTCGTTTTGTTTTTGTTGTGTTTTTACCATTACATACTAGAACTAAATACACGTTTATATGTGCATGTATGTGTATGTATATCGCTTGCTTAGACAGTGCAAGTGAGAACTTAGCTAAAGGGGATTTCATTAATAGCTGGACTCAAGATTTGCACGTCATAATCCTTTCTTAAATTTCGCGATCGTACAACAGAAAATACCTTTGTGGTTGAGCGGTTGGATTGGATAGGTGATCGCAGAGCCCGGAGACTGGAGATGGCCAGGTCAAATGTGTGTGGAGCAGCCTTGGTATTTGATTGTATGCTGGTCTATTTGGAGCCTCTTTCACTTTTGCTTAGTTTTTAAGATTGGTTTTATCTTTTTACAATTTTTATTTTTTATACAATTTTATTAATAATTTCATTTGATTTTTTTTTCGTTTGTTTGGTTTTAGTTACATAAAAAATTAACAGTTGGCTTTTGTTTTCCATTTTTGTTTTTTTTTTTTGTATTTTTTTTTGTTTTTTGTTTTGCTTTTTACGTTTGTTACATGAAGGCACTTTAGATCGGACGTTGTGGCCCCATATCAAAAATTGCTTTTAACTTTTGCTTTACTCGTTATCACTCAGTGTGTTCTGTTGCTGCATCTGTTTTTGTTCATGGTAGTTCCTTGGTGCTTGGTTCTTGTGTGCGTGGAGACGTAGTCGCAAATTAACAAATTAATAACAAAAGCGTAAGTAATCGAAAGTTGTTCGAAACTCGAAACTCGCCGAAAGATACGTTCGAAATGTTACCGAAATTCTTTGATTCGAAACTTGTCTTAGCCTTGTCTTTTGCTCTGCTTTTGCATCTACAATCTA
>JABVZY010000051.1:34231-45461 GCA_020883555.1 Drosophila nannoptera | reverse complement strand
AAAACTAAAACCTGTTCTAGACGCCAAGTGCAAGTTACACTCACACAAATAAAAATCTCATGCACGCCTTAATATGTGTAATGAGAGCAAAAGCCAATAAACAATAACCCAAACGAGAACCAAAGGAAGCGAAACGAGAAATTCATGATCACTGCTAAAGCGAAGAAAATTCTTTACTCCGTACCCAATAGTAAAGCGATTCGAAAACCCTAGTTATATATAAGCGAAAAGAACATTCTTATAAAAATTACCCAATACAAGTACAACAATAAAACGAACATGGCTATGACTGCTTCTGCGTATGCGTCAGCAACCGCCAACAACGCTCACGTCACACAACAACCACAGCAACGGCGGCGGCAGCAGCAGCAACAACAACAACAACAAACAACAAATCAACAACGACAACAACTGCGACTGAGCCGTGCGCGCACGAAAAGCGCAGCTCAAATGGCGTCGACGTCGACGCCGATGCTCAACCGAGTGTATTCAGCTCCCAATGGATCTTTCTCTTTATATTAATTTACTTAGCAACAGGTGAGTGTATGTTTTTGTCTGTTCCAGTCGGCGAGGACCTGAGGGACAATTGTCCATGTTTGTGAGTGTGTGTGTTTGCGTGTTCGAGCATATTTGAGAGCGAGAGAGCGTCTGAATTGGAGCAGCAACAACATAAATGTGTACAATTTCATATGACACCATTGTAAGCTCCAATTTTCTGCTGAGCCAGTTACATTTTGCGGCTCCACTGCAAGTGTGTTTGAGGATACTGATTGCTGTAGTTATTTCTGATATCATTGAATATATTGTTGTTTGTTTACGTTAAAGAGGTCGCTGAAGGGCTTTTGTAAAGCAACACCTGAGCATAAATTGCTATTGAATGAGTAACACGCTGCTGGCATCAATAAAAAAGCTAATTATCGGCGACTGAAATTGCACAAAATATAACAAAGCGTTCACCTTATGGAGTCACTCCTTTCTTATGTATTTGCAATCTCGTTTTACTCGTCGAAGAGATTAATTATTCTTACAACATAGCTGCTTGATATTATTACTATTATTATGGCTGCACAATTAATTTTTAATTTGAAAGGAAAGAGCGAGAGAGGGGGACTTTGCCATACAAGAATGTTGAAAAAAAATTGACAGGCCATTGCAGTAAATATTAAATAATATTCACTTAACATTTGCGTTAAAGAGTATATGCACTGTAATAACCATAAATTAGCGCTGATGGCTCTTGAAAAACCTCTGGAGCTCAAGATAATAAATCTTCTAGTCATGACTCACAGCTAATAGAAATATTGAGACACCTAACCTTATCGCTCAATTACCGGCCAGCTGTGTCTTGGGCAATCAAATATCAACTGACCTTGCATTTTCTTCGGGACTATGGTCTGTTGAATTCTTCAGTAATCTTCACTAAGAGTGTAACTGTAACTGCTCGAATTAAATAACTGTTGTGCAAAAGATCGACCTCAAAATTTGCTTAATATTATATATACTCATAGATATGTCGGCTTGTGTGCTTACGATTTCTGATATATGTTGTGTATATATCTTATCTGAGCGGAAAGTAAAGTAACCGCAGCAACAACAAAATAAATAAGCCGGCGGCAACGGCGTTCGGTAATTTGATAAACCAGCTAATGCTGGAGGCCAATCTTGGTGTGGTTATTATAGAGGCTCTTCTTGTTGTTATTGTTGCTGCAACAGTTGCACTTGGGAAAAGCCCTCACCGTGCTGATGAGCAGAAGACATGCAACAACAACGACAACAACTGGTTTTTCAACCCGGCCATAAAACTGAGCCCACATCGTCTCGTTTGATGATCAAAGTTGGGTTTCCATTGAAATGCATCCTAAAGTGAAAATATACATCATTTTCAAAGAAAAATCGCAGCGCAGGTATATCTACACGCACACGCACACGCACACACACACGGATACACGCGCACACCTAAAATTACCTGTGCTACCTGCGTCGTTAACGCTAACAACACGTGACCCCGCGGAACCGAGGACGGACGTGGTTCCTTTGCGGGTGTGTCACCCCCGGTCTGGGCTGGTCAAGTGTCAAAGTGCAATCGGCCGTAACGCGTGTCCCATTCAGCCGCAAAGCCCACGCACCCGTCTGCCGGCCCTTGCATGACGCTGTCCATTAGTGCAAGTCGTCAATATTTTAATGCCATGCACTTATATATACATAAACGTAAATAAAGCAGGGCATAAAAACATATATATTTCAGCTGAAATATATATACAATGTTTCTAGCCGTTAGAAAAATGGAGACGGGGCTCAGGCTGCTCAGATCGCAGAGGGCTCACAATTATGCCAGAATAATCCTGGATGGGCTGGCAGTAGCCAGTAGGATCTTTCAGGAAGTCTGTCTCACGGAGGCTCTAACGAAGCATAGATGCTGTATTTCGACTCTCTTTCCCTCTTAAACGGGGTATCTTTTAGTCCAGCCCCTCTTCCCGTATGATTAAGCATGTTAGGGGTATTCCGTTTATGAAGAAGGGCAACTTTTCGCTGGCGGCGCTGCCAGTTTGCAGGCTTCGGCGGGTGCATCGATTTCCGAGCGCCTTGAGAAGACCACAAACCGCAAAAAAAAAACATATATATATATAAATAAAGAAATGAAAACCAAAGAAATAAATAAATAAATACAAAATACTCGCGTATGTAGCCGCGCGACTTTCGCTTTTGCTGGCAAACAAATGTTTAAATTGTGGGCGTTGTCGTACTTGTGGTTGTTGCCCGTATTTTTGTTGTTGTCGGAGTTGCCGCAATTGTTGCCGTTGTCATTGCCTTTATCAGAGCCATCACGTAGCCGCGTTTTATCCGACGCTATTTGCATACGCAGCGAACCGACCGCAACAGACCCCAAGAGCCCGCAGCATTGAGTTTGACTCATTGGAACCGAAAGGTACTGTGGAATGTGAGCCTCACGAAAGCGGACAGAAAATACTGTGAATTCTGATTGGAGCTGGAAGCTGGCATGTTCGTAGAAAAAATATATTTTTATATTATTCTATGATATACACATTCTTGATATTTGTTAATATAACATGTGTTGCTCTGGCTGTCGATCGCAAGTGAGGGGCAGAGCATTCAGATTTCGATATTACATTTCACATTCTTCTTCTTTAGCCAAAAAACAACAGAAGAGTGCGTCAAGGCTCAACATGTGGTTGATCTTTCTGCTTTTGTTGAAATTCCGTTTCAGCTTTTCATTCCACAGTGCAACGCCCACCAATTGTTGCAAGCGCGTTCTTTTGACGGTTTTTGACTGTTGCGGTCTGCGGTCTGTGTTTGCTCAGACTGTTCCGGGCCTGTTCCCTAGGCCAGGGCTTGGACCTGGGCTCGGGCACGGGCACGGGCACGGGCACCGGAAAAGATTCTCAGACATTTTTCAACAGTTCATTGCTTTGTGCTACTTAGCCGAACGGGTCTTGTGGAGCGTTCCGTATGCAAGGGCTGTATCTATATCTCGGCTGCCTCCAATTGTAGTTGTTCTTGTTGTTGTTGTTGTTGCCACTGAAAACTGGTTCCCAGGCCAGGCGAGTCAGCGCAACGGCGACAGCGAATCGGCGCCAGAAGTGACTCCACTTTGTGCCCAATTCTGAGCATTTTGGGCGCGTTGTCGTTCCCAGCAGCGTCTTGGTCCCGGCTCATAGCTGAAATTCGGGGTGGAGTTCCGCTGACTAAAGGTGTTGCCTTTGCCATGACACAGCCCCCAATTTAAACGGGGCGCTGAAGCTGCTGCTGCGCGTTTCGACGCGTTTTAAGCGCGTTTTCGGAGCGTTTTACGCTTGTTCAGTATACATGAACATTAATTAGCTTTCCTTCCCTTGTGTGTGTGAATTGGCTTTGTTATAATCGTCTAGCTATTGTATAATAATACCGTCTAAACAAGCCAGTGTATTTATTTAAATATTTAAAACGTCTATACAAGGCATTCTAAGCAGCGCAGGCGGAAATTTGCGTGAGAACTAATTTGTTAAAGATTTTCAATTTCTTATGCTCGCTTTTGTTGTTGCCCGACTGTTTGCACTCAAAGGTGTCTGCACAAACGATTACCAAGTCGGTGTATAAAGCGCACTCAGACATGAAAGATCTCAGAGTGTTTGCCGTTCCCCGGATGGGAACGAAACTTGTTTGGAGACCCTCGAACAGAGATTCGTTTCTGAAACGTACCCCGACCACGAACGAACTGATAAGAGAGAGAAAAGTGGGAAATGGCTATTGAGGGAAAAGCCTATTGCACAAGAGCAACGGTTGAGCAACTGTTGAGCCGCAGTTGAGCCACAGTTGAGCCACAGTTGTGCTCATATTCTATAATCATTTTGTAGATATCTAATGGCAAATGTTTCCGAACATCGGCCAACTTCTGTAATTCACTTTCCCTACTTCTCGCCTTATCACTCCATATTCACTAATTTGGAAAATGTTATTTCTTGAAAACATTTCGATAATCGCATTATCAGCAAACTATAATTAAGACTTAATAACGGCATGTTTTCACTTTTGCCAGGCCGAGAAGCGTATTGAACGAAAACAGAGACTCGAACAATTAAAATGCAATTAAAAGCGCTTGGAAATTACGAATGATATTGTTGGCTGTTAGCGGATTACGGTTAGAAAATTAAAATAGCTGAAAAGTAAGAGCCCAGCCAAAATGGAACAAATAATTTATGCAACATCGAGGCGTCCGGCGAGCTCTAATATAATAGCAAAAAACCACGAGATCTGAGTGAAAATTGAAATGTTTTTGTGGGCGTTTGCTAACAAAAAAATAGAAAAAAAAAAAGCTAAAAATTAAGAGCAATAACAATAAAGCATTGTGTGTGTGTGTGGGTTGGATGTGAGGCAACCAATGGCAAAACAATTGAAGTATGACTAGCCAGAAGAAATGAAAAACTGGGCTAAAGCGAAGAGCAGCCGTTTCTAGCTTCAGTCTCTTCCACTTAAACGGGCTTTTAATATCAGAAGTAAACTTTTATTGTATCTCTATTAGATGACCAACCGTATGGAGCAGTGAATCGAAGCTCGTCAGCGTTTACAACTTGCATGGGAGAAGCGTAACGCCTTCTGGTAGGGTATCTATCGCTTTTTGTTGTGGCCATTCAGCTAGCCGAATTGTGGGTGGTTGGCTGCCGTTGCCGTGCGCTGGTCCGCGGCGGTTGCTGGCGCTGGCTGTTGCAGCAACAGCAGACAACGAAGCCGCCGCTGGCTAACGTGGCTTAGAAATGGGAGAAGCGAAAAAGCAAAAAGCAAAAAGGCCGAAAAGAAGACGAAAACGCCAGATCTGCAAAAACGAATACAAGCCAAAGCAAGAAAAATGGTGCCCAAATCGAAACTGATGGAGGAAAAAAAAGCGTCAAGCTGCAGTGTCGACATGTCCCTGTGTGTGTGTGTGCGACTAAGGTGTGTGTGTGTGTGTGTGAGTGTGGCGCTGATTAGTCATGCCGTGATCAAATGCTCTGCAATGCAATGCAAGGCCCCAAAGAGGAGGCCAATTTTGCATGCAACCTTCCAGGTGTGTTTCGATGTGTGCCAAAGGGGCGTGGCAGGAATCTGGGCTACATACTCCTCGGATGTAGTCCGCTTGCATGGCAAGAAAAGCAGCACAATTATAGCCAGATTCCTGCCACGCCCACTTGGCACACATGCGAAAAACAAACATGGAGAGGTGTGCATGCAAATTGGCTCATCTTTGGGCCTTGCATTGCATGCAGAGCATTTCAGTCAGCGGCATGACTAATCAGCGCCACCACACTCACACACACACACACACACTTAGTCGCACCACACACACACAGGGACATGTCGACACTGCATGCTGACGCTTTTTTTTCCTCCATCAGTTTCGATTTGGGCACCATTTTCTTGCTTTGGCTTGTATTCGTTTTTGCAGATCTGGCGTTTTCGTCTCTTTTCGGCTTTTTGCTTTTTGCTTTTTCGCTCTCCCAACTTTCTAAGCCACGTTAGCCAGCGGCGGGCTTCGTTGTCTGCTGTTGCTGCAACAGCCAGCTCCAGCAACCGCCGCGGACCAGCGCACGGCAACGGCAGCCAACCACCCACAATTCGGCTAGCTGAATGGCCACAACAAAAAAGCGATAGATACCCTACCAGAAGGCGTTACGCTTCTCCCATGCAAGTTGTAACGCTGACGAGCTTCGATTCACTGCTCCATACGGTTGGTCATCTAATAGAGATACAATAAAAGTTTACTTCTGATATTAAAAGCCCGTTTAAGTGGAAGAGACTGAAGCTAGAAACGGCTGCTCTTCGCTTTAGCCCAGTTTTTCATTTCTTCTGGCTAGTCATACTTCAATTGTTTTGCCATTGGTTGCCTCACATCCAACCCACACACACACACAATGCTTTATTGTTATTGCTCTTAATTTTTAGCTTTTTTTTTTCTATTTTTTGTTAGCAAACGCCCACAAAAACATTTCAATTTTCACTCAGATCTCGTGGTTTTTTGCTATTATATTAGAGCTCGCCGGACGCCTCGATGTTGCATAAATTATTTGTTCCATTTTGGCTGGGCTCTTACTTTTCAGCTATTTTAATTTTCTAACCGTAATCCGCTAACAGCCAACAATATCATTCGTAATTTCCAAGCGCTTTTAATTGCATTTTAATTGTTCGAGTCTCTGTTTTCGTTCAATACGCTTCTCGGCCTGGCAAAAGTGAAAACATGCCGTTATTAAGTCTTAATTATAGTTTGCTGATAATGCGATTATCGAAATGTTTTCAAGAAATAACATTTTCCAAATTAGTGAATATGGAGTGATAAGGCGAGAAGTAGGGAAAGTGAATTACAGAAGTTGGCCGATGTTCGGAAACATTTGCCATTAGATATCTACAAAATGATTATAGAATATGAGCACAACTGTGGCTCAACTGTGGCTCAACTGCGGCTCAACAGTTGCTCAACCGTTGCTCTTGTGCAATAGGCTTTTCCCTCAATAGCCATTTCCCACTTTTCTCTCTCTTATCAGTTCGTTTCGTGGTCGGGGTACGTTTCAGAAACGAATCTCTTGTTCGAGGGTCTCCAAACAAGTTTCGTTCCCATCCGGGGAACGGCAAACACTCTGAGATCTTTCATGTCTGAGTGCGCTTTATACACCGACTTGGTAATCGTTTGTGCAGACACCTTTGAGTGCAAACAGTCGGGCAACAACAAAAGCGAGCATAAGAAATTGAAAATCTTTAACAAATTAGTTCTCACGCAAATTTCCGCCTGCGCTGCTTAGAATGCCTTGTATAGACGTTTTAAATATTTAAATAAATACACTGGCTTGTTTAGACGGTATTATTATACAATAGCTAGACGATTATAACAAAGCCAATTCACACACACAAGGGAAGGAAAGCTAATTAATGTTCATGTATACTGAACAAGCGTAAAACGCTCCGAAAACGCGCTTAAAACGCGTCGAAAACGCGCAGCAGCAGCTTCAGCGCCCCGTTTAAATTGGGGGCTGTGTCATGGCAAAGGCAACACCTTTAGTCAGCGGAACTCCACCCCGAATTTCAGCTATGAGCCGGGACCAAGACGCTGCTGGGAACGACAACGCGCCCAAAATGCTCAGAATTGGGCACAAAGTGGAGTCACTTCTGGCGCCGATTCGCTGTCGCCGTTGCGCTGACTCGCCTGGCCTGGGAACCAGTTTTCAGTGGCAACAACAACAACAACAAGAACAACTACAATTGGAGGCAGCCGAGATATAGATACAGCCCTTGCATACGGAACGCTCCACAAGACCCGTTCGGCTAAGTAGCACAAAGCAATGAACTGTTGAAAAATGTCTGAGAATCTTTTCCGGTGCCCGTGCCCGTGCCCGTGCCCGAGCCCAGGTCCAAGCCCTGGCCTAGGGAACAGGCCCGGAACAGTCTGAGCAAACACAGACCGCAGACGCAACAGTCAAAAACCGTCAAAAGAACGCGCTTGCAACAATTGGTGGGCGTTGCACTGTGGAATGAAAAGCTGAAACGGAATTTCAACAAAAGCAGAAAGAATCAACCACATGTTGAGCCTTGACGCACTCTTCTGTTGTTTTTTGGCTAAAAGAAGAAGAATGTGAAATGTAATATCGAAATCTGAATGCTCTGCCCCTCACTTGCGATCGACAGCCAGAGCAACACATGTTATATTAACAAATATCAAGAATGTGTATATATCATAGAATAATATAAAAATATATTTTTTCTACGAACATGCCAGCTTCCAGCTCCAATCAGAATTCACAGTATTTTCTGTCCGCTTTCGTGAGGCTCACATTCCACAGTACCTTTCGGTTCCAATGAGTCAAACTCAATGCTGCGGGCTCTTGGGGTCTGTTGCGGTCGGTTCGCTGCGTATGCAAATAGCGTCGGATAAAACGCGGCTACGTGATGGCTCTGATAAAGGCAATGACAACGGCAACAATTGCGGCAACTCCGACAACAACAAAATACGGGCAACAACCACAAGTACGACAACGCCCACAATTTAAACATTTGTTTGCCAGCAAAAGCGAAAGTCGCGCGGCTACATACGCGAGTATTTTGTATTTATTTATTTATTTCTTTTGGTTTTCATTTCTTTATTTATATATATATGTTTTTTTTTTTGCGGTTTGTGGTCTTCTCAAGGCGCTCGGAAATCGATGCACCCGCCGAAGCCTGCAAACTGGCAGCGCCGCCAGCGAAAAGTTGCCCTTCTTCATAAACGGAATACCCCCTAACATGCTTAATCATACGGGAAGAGGGGCTGGACTAAAAGATACCCCGTTTAAGAGGGAAAGAGAGTCGAAATACAGCATCTATGCTTCGTTAGAGCCTCCGTGAGACAGACTTCCTGAAAGATCCTACTGGCTACTGCCAGCCCATCCAGGATTATTCTGGCATAATTGTGAGCCCTCTGCGATCTGAGCAGCCTGAGCCCCGTCTCCATTTTTCTAACGGCTAGAAACATTGTATATATATTTCAGCTGAAATATATATGTTTTTATGCCCTGCTTTATTTACGTTTATGTATATATAAGTGCATGGCATTAAAATATTGACGACTTGCACTAATGGACAGCGTCATGCAAGGGCCGGCAGACGGGTGCGTGGGCTTTGCGGCTGAATGGGACACGCGTTACGGCCGATTGCACTTTGACACTTGACCAGCCCAGACCGGGGGTGACACACCCGCAAAGGAACCACGTCCGTCCTCGGTTCCGCGGGGTCACGTGTTGTTAGCGTTAACGACGCAGGTAGCACAGGTAATTTTAGGTGTGCGCGTGTATCCGTGTGTGTGTGCGTGTGCGTGTGCGTGTAGATATACCTGCGCTGCGATTTTTCTTTGAAAATGATGTATATTTTCACTTTAGGATGCATTTCAATGGAAACCCAACTTTGATCATCAAACGAGACGATGTGGGCTCAGTTTTATGGCCGGGTTGAAAAACCAGTTGTTGTCGTTGTTGTTGCATGTCTTCTGCTCATCAGCACGGTGAGGGCTTTTCCCAAGTGCAACTGTTGCAGCAACAATAACAACAAGAAGAGCCTCTATAATAACCACACCAAGATTGGCCTCCAGCATTAGCTGGTTTATCAAATTACCGAACGCCGTTGCCGCCGGCTTATTTATTTTGTTGTTGCTGCGGTTACTTTACTTTCCGCTCAGATAAGATATATACACAACATATATCAGAAATCGTAAGCACACAAGCCGACATATCTATGAGTATATATAATATTAAGCAAATTTTGAGGTCGATCTTTTGCACAACAGTTATTTAATTCGAGCAGTTACAGTTACACTCTTAGTGAAGATTACTGAAGAATTCAACAGACCATAGTCCCGAAGAAAATGCAAGGTCAGTTGATATTTGATTGCCCAAGACACAGCTGGCCGGTAATTGAGCGATAAGGTTAGGTGTCTCAAATATTTCTATTAGCTGTGAGTCATGACTAGAAGATTTATTATCTTGAGCTCCAGAGGTTTTTCAAGAGCCATCAGCGCTAATTTATGGTTATTACAGTGCATATACTCTTTAACGCAAATGTTAAGTGAATATTATTTAATATTTACTGCAATGGCCTGTCAATTTTTTTTCAACATTCTTGTATGGCAAAGTCCCCCTCTCTCGCTCTTTCCTTTCAAATTAAAAATTAATTGTGCAGCCATAATAATAGTAATAATATCAAGCAGCTATGTTGTAAGAATAATTAATCTCTTCGACGAGTAAAACGAGATTGCAAATACATAAGAAAGGAGTGACTCCATAAGGTGAACGCTTTGTTATATTTTGTGCAATTTCAGTCGCCGATAATTAGCTTTTTTATTGATGCCAGCAGCGTGTTACTCATTCAATAGCAATTTATGCTCAGGTGTTGCTTTACAAAAGCCCTTCAGCGACCTCTTTAACGTAAACAAACAACAATATATTCAATGATATCAGAAATAACTACAGCAATCAGTATCCTCAAACACACTTGCAGTGGAGCCGCAAAATGTAACTGGCTCAGCAGAAAATTGGAGCTTACAATGGTGTCATATGAAATTGTACACATTTATGTTGTTGCTGCTCCAATTCAGACGCTCTCTCGCTCTCAAATATGCTCGAACACGCAAACACACACACTCACAAACATGGACAATTGTCCCTCAGGTCCTCGCCGACTGGAACAGACAAAAACATACACTCACCTGTGCTAAGTAAATTAATATAAAGAGAAAGATCCATTGGGGAGCTGAATACACTCGGTTGAGCATCGGCGTCGACGTCGACGCCATTTGAGCTGCGCTTTTCGTGCGCGCACGGCTCAGTCGCAGTTGTTGTCGTTGTTGATTTGTTGTTTGTTGTTGTTGTTGTTGCTGCTGCTGCCGCCGCCGTTGCTGTGGTTGTTGTGTGACGTGAGCGTTGTTGGCGGTTGCTGACGCATACGCAGAAGCAGTCATAGCCATGTTCGTTTTATTGTTGTACTTGTATTGGGTAATTTTTATAAGAATGTTCTTTTCGCTTATATATAACTAGGGTTTTCGAATCGCTTTACTATTGGGTACGGAGTAAAGAATTTTCTTCGCTTTAGCAGTGATCATGAATTTCTCGTTTCGCTTCCTTTGGTTCTCGTTTGGGTTATTGTTTATTGGCTTTTGCTCTCATTACACATATTAAGGCGTGCATGAGATTTTTATTTGTGTGAGTGTA
Organism: Drosophila nannoptera; assembly: GCA_020883555.1. Classification (NCBI taxonomy): domain Eukaryota; kingdom Metazoa; phylum Arthropoda; class Insecta; order Diptera; family Drosophilidae; genus Drosophila; species Drosophila nannoptera. The sequence goes on along the minus strand of JABVZY010000051.1, from coordinate 34,266 downwards.
ACTTGCACTTGGCGTCTAGAACAGGTTTTAGTTTT
>JABVZY010000212.1:0-12809 GCA_020883555.1 Drosophila nannoptera | reverse complement strand
TATATCTATAAAGAGAAGCACTCCAAACGTTGGCATTTTAATTATTTTATATACTCTCACGGTATGGATGTGTGTGTGTGAGTGTGTGAATGCATGTGTGTTGACAAGATAGAGAGACAAAGCTGATGCAAAGCGTGGTGCAGTTGACACAACATTGCCCCCTGCCCGTTTCGTACCACTGTGCAGGAGGACACTAATGAAGCATAATTTAACATTTGTGCCGCGAGTCGCATTTGAATAATTTCTATTATGCAGTTGCTCAACAATTTTAATGAAGCTGCAACTCGACTATACAACCATACATTTTATATATATATCTGACTATATCTACCTGCCTACCTACATATATCATTACATAATTAATTTATCTAATGTGAGAGGATTTGGCCGTAGCTTAGCTTTAAGTCCTAGGCTCGCTTTAAGCTCTACAAAATACCACATCTGAAGAGGTGTTAACTCATGGATAGAGTATCAAAGCGGGTGTGCCAACAAATATGTACATTTTGTAACATATATTTCGATATCATATGAATCTGTATAATTTTCCCTCTTCGTTTCCGTTCTATTCTTCTTCGATTCTGTTTCCGTTTCCGTTTCCCATTCCCCATTGTAATATGCACCGAATACTTTTTGTATACTGTAAACTAAAGAGCTATATCTTATATCTTTTTTCATATACTATACCACACACACAAAAAATACTAAAAAATACCAAATATATCTTTGCTTGGCCACTCGCACCTTGCACTCTACTTGCTCTGTTTCGTGCACCTTTTTTTGAATGCTACTCGAAATGGAAAACTGTAAAACCAAAAACTTTTTGCAAACTTTTTGATGTGTGAACAAAACAAAAAAAAAAAACAAATTACAAAAAAAACCAAAATCATATCTTGCGAAATTTGATTTTTGAACGCAAACCCTTTAATGGATGGTGGTTTTATATTAAAAATCAATAAATAACTAAAACACATTTAAATCTATTTAGAGAGAAAGAGTGAGTATTTTTGAACTGGTTTGAATCTAATGTTTAAGAATGCCCCATAGCAACCTATATTTAATTAATATATATAAATACACATATATATACCTTTACATATATATAAATCCACATAACTCTATTCTTCTTTGCTGTACTGGTCCCCAAAAAAAAAAAAAGAAATTACTTTGCCGGCGAATCACTAAAGAATGAATTCTCTTTTTTGTTTTTTGACATGTTTTTCTATTTCAAACCAAAAAAAAAAACACGGAAAAAAACGATTTTTGAAAGCCCAAAGTCTGCGAGGATTTTTTAATATAGCTCTTGTCTTTTTTCCCCCAAGAGCCGCAGCATATCTAACAATTTCTTACACACACACACACACACACACACAAATATATATACATATATGTTTTGCACACAAACCTTTAACAAAAAAAAAAAAATCCCTTTTTGAATGCCTACATGTTTGTTTTTGCCCAGTCGCGAGAGCGAGAGAGCTCTATCTCTGCCCGCCTCGCCTCGACTGACCAAGTTTTTGTGTAAAATTTTTTTGGTACTATCCTTTAAGTCCTTAACTACATACTCTATACTCTAGCAAGGTATCGAAACTGCACCTCTTAATCACTTTTGTGCACCTTCTCTACTACTGAGCAAGCACCTGTTAAATTATTTGTTTGTTTTTGACTATCTACTTAATACTACTACTACTACTACATAAACTATGATCTAGAGAACTAAGAAGCACTTTCCTTGATACCATTCTTTTATATATATATATATATTCTTTTGATTTTCTAATTGTGATGTGGTGACTTGGTTGACTTGGAGCTAAGTTCGTTCTGGTTTTGTAAATTGCTCCTAGGGTCTAAGGCAACTTTAGAGCTTAGTGTTAACTGTCTCTAGTTCCATCTATGTCTTAGGCTTAAGCAACTTAGTCCTAAGTGCCAAGGCCCAATATCTAAAAAAAAATCTATCTAAATAATAGATTAAGTTAGGTCTTAAGTATTCTCTAAGGATTTAAAGAGTTCTGTGCCATTTCGTCTTTGTCCCGGCCCTAAGCTAATCTATTGTCTCTTCGTCGTCGTCTCTAGTGCCTGGCGATCCGCAAGATGTCAAAGCCACGCCCCTTAACTCTACTTCGATACACGTAAGTTGGAAGCCGCCCCTCGAGAAAGATCGCAATGGAATCATTCGCGGCTATCACATACACGTGCAGGAAATGCGAGATGAGGTGGGTCTTCCTTTTTTCAGATAGAAACTTCAAGAGAAGGACCTTTTCGTAATGCTCATCTATTGCAATCTCTTTTTGGGCATAGGGCAAGGGCTTCCTCACGAACCCTTCAAATTCGATGTGGTCGATACGCTGGAGTACAGCGTAACGGGCCTGCAACCCGACACCAAATACTCCATTCAAGTCGCTGCCCTGACCCGCAAAGGAGACGGCGATCGCAGCGCGGCGGTTGATTGTGAAAACACCCGGAGGTGTGCCGGTGCGACCGTCGGTAAGTCTGAAGATTATGGAACGGGAGCCGATAGTTTCGATTGAATTGGAATGGGAGCGACCGGCACAGACGTACGGCGAACTGCGCGGCTATCGATTGCGCTGGGGCGTCAAGGATCAGGCCCTGAAGGAGGAGATGCTCTCCGGTGCGCAGACGACCAAGAAACGTTTCAACGATCTGGAACGCGGCGTGGAGTACGAGTTTCGTGTGGCGGGCAGTAATCATATTGGCATCGGGCCAGGAGACTGTCAAGATCTTCCAGACGCCCGAGGGGCGTGCCAGGCGGGGCCGCCGTCCAATATAACCACACGCTTCCAGACACCCGACGTACTCTGCGTCACATGGGATCCACCAATACGGGATCACCGCAACGGGATTATCACACGCTACGATGTGCAGTTCCACAAGAAGATCGATCACGGCCTGGGCTCCGAGCGGAATATGACGCTGCGCAAAGCGGTCTTCACCAATCTGGAGGAGAACACCGAGTACATCTTTCGAGTGCGTGCCTATACGAAGCAAGGGGCGGGGCCGTTTAGCGAAAAGAAAGTTGTGACAACGGAGCGCGACATGGGCCGGGCGCCAATGTCCGTGCAGGCGGTGGCCACCTCTGAGCAGACAGCCGAGATCTGGTGGGAGCCAGTGCCCACTCGCGGCAAGCTCCTGGGCTATAAGATATTCTACACGATGACCGCGGTCGAGGATCTCGATGATTGGCAAACGAAGACTGTGGGCCTAACGGAATCGGCCGACTTGCTGAACTTGGAGAAGTTCGCTCAATATGCGGTGGCCATTGCCGCCCGATTCCAGAACGGACTGGGCCGGCTCAGCGAGAAGGTGACGGTACGCATCAAGCCCGAAGATGTGCCCTCAGCCTGCGCGCCCACGACGTGAGCACACATTCGATGACCCTCTCCTGGTCGCCGCCGATACGCCTCAATCCGATCAACTACAAGATCAGCTTTGATGCGATGAAGGTGTTCGTGGACTCGCAGGGCTTCTCGCAGACACAAAATGTGCCCAAGCGAGAGATTTATCCTGAAGCACTTCATGAAGACGCACACGATCAACGAGCTGAGTCCATTCACCACATACAATGTGAATGTCAGCGCCATTCCCTCGGACTATTCCTATCGACCGCCCACGAAGATCACAGTCACCACCCAGATGGCCGCGCCCCAGCCTATGGTAAAGCCCGATTTCTATGGCGTGGTAAATGGCGAAGAGATTCTGGTCATATTGCCGCAGGCCTCCGAGGAGTACGGACCCATTTCGCACTACTATCTGGTTGTGGTGCCGGAAGACAAATCGAATCTGCACAAGAATCCCGATCAGTTCCTCACCGACGATCTGCTGCCGGGTCGCAATAAACCAGAGCGACCCAATGCTCCCTATATAGCAGCCAAGTTTCCACAACGCTCCATACCCTTCACTTTCCACCTCGGCTCGGGCGATGACTATCACAATTTCACGAACCGCAAGCTGGAGCGCGAGAAACGTTATCGCATATTCGTGCGAGCCGTGGTGGACACGCCGCAGAAGCATCTCTATACGTCCAGTCCGTTCTCCGAGTTCCTATCGCTGGATATGCGTGAGGCACCGCCTGGCGAACGCCCGCATCGCCCAGATCCCAACTGGCCCTCGGAGCCGGAGGTTTCGGTTAATCGCAACAAGGATGAGCCCGAAATACTGTGGGTGGTCCTGCCCCTGATAACCGCCTTCGTGGTCTCCACCACACTGATAGTGCTCTATGTGGTGAGGCGTCGCCGTCAGCCTTGCAAGACGCCCGATCAGGCCGCAGTCACGCGTCCCCTGATGGCCGCCGATTTGGGCGCGGGGCCGACGCCCAGCGATCCGGTCGATATGCGTCGATTGAACTTTCAAACACCCGGCATGATCTCACATCCGCCCATACCCATATCGGAGTTCGCCAATCATATCGAACGCCTCAAGGCCAACGACAATCAGAAGTTCTCGCAGGAGTACGAGAGCATCGAGCCGGGCCAACAGTTCACCTGGGACAATTCGAACTACGAGCACAACAAATCGAAGAATCGCTATGCCAATGTGACTGCCTACGATCATTCGCGCGTCCAGCTGCCCGCCCAGGAAGGTGTCCTCGGCTCGGACTACATCAATGCCAACTATTGTGACGGCTATCGCAAGCACAATGCCTATGTGGCCACCCAGGGACCGCTGCAGGAGACCTTCGCCGACTTCTGGCGCATGTGCTGGGAGCTGAAGACGGCGACCATCGTGATGATGACCCGCCTGGAGGAGCGCACGCGCATCAAATGTGATCAGTATTGGCCGACGCGCGGCACGGAGACCTACGGCCAGATCTTTGTCACCATCACCGAAACCCAAGAGCTGGCCACCTACAGCATACGCACGTTCCAGCTGTGCCGTCAGGGCTTCAACGATCGACGCGAGATCAAGCAGCTGCAGTTTACGGCCTGGCCGGATCATGGTGTGCCCGATCATCCTGCACCATTCCTGCAGTTCCTGCGCCGCTGTCGCGCCCTGACGCCACCCGAATCCGGACCCGTTGTCGTGCACTGTTCGGCCGGTGTGGGTCGCACTGGCTGCTACATTGTGATTGACTCAATGCTGGAACGGATGAAGCACGAGAAGATCATCGACATCTATGGCCATGTGACCTGTCTGCGTGCCCAGCGCAACTATATGGTGCAAACGGAGGATCAGTATATATTCATACATGACGCCATCCTGGAGGCCATCATCTGTGGCCAGACCGAGGTAGCTGCCCGCAATCTGCACACTCATTTGCAGAAGCTGCTGACCACCGAGCCGGGCGAGAGCATTTCGGGCATGGAGGTGGAATTCAAGAAGCTTTCGAACGTCAAGATGGACTCTTCCAAATTTGTTACGGCCAATCTGGCCTGCAACAAGCACAAGAATCGTTTGGTTCACATTCTGCCCTATGAGTCTAGTCGCGTCTATTTAACACCTATCCACGGCATCGAGGGCAGCGACTATGTCAACGCGAGCTTTATCGATGGCTATCGCTATCGTTCGGCTTACATTGCCGCCCAGGGACCTGTCCAGGATACCGCCGAGGACTTCTGGCGCATGCTCTGGGAGCATAATTCCACCATTGTTGTTATGCTAACCAAACTCAAGGAAATGGGCAGGGTGAGTCCGTCTGATGCAGTTACCCCCCCCAACCTGTTCTTTAACTCCCCCTCCCTCTCTGTCTCTGATCTGCAGGAGAAGTGCTTCCAGTATTGGCCACATGAACGCTCCGTTCGCTATCAGTATTACGTTGTGGATCCCATTGCCGAGTACAATATGCCGCAGTACAAGCTGCGCGAGTTCAAGGTAGGTTCCATCACAACCCCTCCTAGAAAGTAGTCATAGTCCAATTATTCAATTCACTTCTTCGGCAGGTAACCGATGCTCGGGATGGCTCGTCGCGCACCGTGCGCCAATTCCAGTTTATCGACTGGCCCGAACAGGGTGTGCCGAAGTCTGGCGAGGGCTTCATCGATTTCATTGGCCAGGTTGCACAAGACCAAGGAGCAGTTCGGCCAGGACGGGCCCATAACGGTGCATTGTTCGGCTGGCGTGGGTCGCACCGGTGTCTTTATCACGCTCAGCATTGTGCTGGAACGCATGCAATACGAGGGTGTGCTGGATGTATTCCAAACAGTTCGCATATTGCGCTCCAAAGACCAGCCATGGTGCAGACCGAGGTGCGTAGGACAAAGGAGAATCTATCTGCTGTGACTAACTATTTTCTGGCATTCCTTTCACAGGATCAATATCATTTTTGCTATCGCGCTGCTTTGGAATATTTGGGGCTCATTCGACAACTATACTAACTAAGTACGCAATTGGGGATTGGGAGCAGGAACTTAAGTTGGAAAGGACAGACACTCGGAGTTTATCCTTGAATGTTGCATGTTTGTTGTCCCCAACTTTTCAACTGTACGCATAAAACGACGCATTTACGATGAAAACAAGGATACCTTCAATCTTAAATTATTATAGCCAGATACTGCCCACGATACTTAACTCTATGCTATATACTATAACGCATAGTATAAACTAAACATTTGAAATACTCATTTCAATATCCATTCCCGTATTCATTTCGACATTATTGTGCTTCTGAATGTTCGGATTAATTGCGCTTCGGTCTTTGATTTTGTTATGAAATGTAAACTCAAAAAGACTGTTAAATCTTTACTTATCAGTAATGCTTATATCCCCATGTGGTCTATAAGCATATATATAGGGATAGATACATATGTGTGTGTATGTCTATATATCATATATTCGAATTCAGTTTTTGCTCGAACTAATCAAAGTAGTCAATCAACTTGCTGTTGTGGTGCGGCGGGGCGACCCACCCACTGGGTAACCTATACATATTTGAGCTAAGGACTTGCTAGCTATTAGAACACGAATCTCGAGAGAAGGAAAATATGCTAATACCCGTCGGAGCAGATGGTAGAAGAATGTAGTCCGAACCCAAATTATCATTACATATATATATATATATATAGATTTGTACCACAATCAATCAAATATGTTTAATATGTTTTTTATACTTGAAAGCCCGCTCAGCTTCGATATATATATATGCACATTTCGCGTGTATATATCTACGATGCTAAAGCAAATGTAAACCGTGCAATTAGTCAAAAGTCTTGCGTAGTTCATATCTAATAAGGCATCTAGTTTAACTTAGTTTAAATTAAATTTAAATTTACTTACCAGGCATTCCCTTAGGAAACAGCTGTCCGTGTTGAGTGTTATATATGAGTGTTATTTTGTGTTTAATTTGATTCGATTATGGCTAAAAATTTGGCTTTCCAGATATTTCATTGACAAACTTTTTTCCATTATCCTTTAAATTCCTGTATATACCACTAGTAACGCAGTTATAGACGAGTAAATAGGATCCTACGGCTAGAAAATTATGGTACCTAATGTGTATTAAAATGTGTCAGCATAGATAATAAATAACAACAACAAATAGACGAACAGACAAGCTATAAGATAACTGTAGATATGTATTCTAGAATAACATTTATATGGTACGTCGAATAGAAATAATTCGCACCCATTAATACCTATAAAGCTACGCAAACACAATATGGCATTATGAGTTAAGAATTATAATAATGTACATACACATTTGATATGCTGTTCGATCGGACGCTTAGATTTATATACATATAAAAATATATAAAAACGTTAGCAAGCAAATGCCGATAGGCACATCGACATTCAACTAAATAGCAATTATTTAGCCGATGTTATAGAAGAAAAGGAATGTACACAACAACACCCCCCCACAGACACAAATTGTGCATTAGAGAGATAAATACAGACACAGAAAGACACCCACACTAACACTTGATAAAGTATCTGTTATATGAAGAGTTAGCGAGTTGCCCACTACAGAGGAATTATAAGAATTGGAGTTAGGATCTAGAAAGTTGACAAGCTGGCAAAATTGCAGCCCTTGAAAAGTTTGGGAAAGATGATGGGGCCTATTTGGAATATTTATATATAGATATATTATATTTATAGCGTTTACGATTAGCAACAATAGATGTCTAATAGATAATGGTTATCACCACAACGTTGCGAGCATATTTAGCCATACTTCAATATAAATGAATATTTAAAATCGATACTGTATATTACAACAGCAAAATAAATTGGTCAGCTTGTCAGATTTTGTTGATACTATATGAAATTGTTTAAAAAAAAAATATATATACATACGTATATTTTACCATTTAGTGGGATATAAAACAATTTTAATGATACACGGACAAAAGCCCCAATTACTAATCAATCTAGCGTCGAGAGATTGTATTTCATACACATAATTGTTTAGGTAAGAATCATATTACGTTAAACAGTATCAATACGAGTATATGTATCAGATATATATTAAAAGACGAAATAAAATAAATATTATGGAAAAAAACCACAATTCTTGTATTTAATCTTTAGGTATCAAAAAGACAATTTTCATTCTTTTGTACTGGTAATAATCCACTTAGCAGGCACACATCTCTTCTGTATTCAACTTTCATTCAAGGATCTTTCAGCAAATAACATAAAAATTAAGATCCAAAATGATTTTATCATTATCGTTTAAACATGGCACTTATATGATATATTCCAGCTCTTCGATAAACAGACGGACGGAAATACGTGCGGATCATAGCTCTAAAAATTTAATATAAAGTGAATACACTTAATTTTCAAATATTTCGGAAAGCTACTGGTTAGCTGGACTCGGAACTAGAACGTGCTTGCTGAATCTCGGACATTATGTTTAATGGATCTTCACTTCGCAAATAGCCATTATGCTCTGGATGCGATTCGAATACGACCTCCCCCTTTATTACTCTAACCCGTGGACCATGAGCACGAGCCGTAAACTTTACCTTGCCGCATGTGTCCGGCCGAAGACGTCGGTGGGCACGCAAACCACTAACCACCACAAAACTCTTGTCACAACCATAGCACTTGTAGCGCTTCATGCCAATGTGACGCGACAGATGCGAGATGAGCGTCTCGCGATGTGTGAAGTCCAGCGAGCACACCTACACGCAAACATATAGATTTCACAAAGATCTAAGTTGAACATAAAATAATACTGACCTTGCACTTGAATGGCTTCTCGCCAGTGTGCCGACGCTGATGGACACGCACCTGGCCGGGCGTGCGGAACGTTTCTCACAGTAACTGCAACTTGTGCGGCAGTTCGCCAGTGTGTATCATTTTATGGATGCGTAGACCACCAACAGTGGTAAAGCATTTCGAACAGTCTTCGCATTTATACTGAGCTGTTCGAGCGGTTGATGATCGTGCTGATTTGGCAGCAGCTGATGGGACTGGATTGCACGCAGAATTATTAGCAGCAGGCGGAACAAGTTCAGGTGTTGGTACTGCGGCAGTAACTGGACTTTTGGCAGTTTCTGCAGCCTCAACAGTAGCTACTGGGTCAGCTGCTTTTGTCTCTTGATTAACTGCAGTACTTGAAACTGTCTTTAGTGAACTTGATGCTTGGAAAGTTTTTGGTTCGATTGATTCTAGAAATACAATAGTTATTATTACAACTGGTGCGAATAGCAGCAATGACTACTGATGCTCACTTTTGTAAGTTTTGACTTTTACTTTAATTTGCGCAAATTGAGATTCCGCAATATATGCGTTTGCGTCAAGTGGTTGCAGAAGGCCGAGTACTGTTCGTAGCATCGAGCACATCAGGACACTTCCCAGTAGAAACGCTGGTCCGAATGTATGGTCCTCAATTCACGCACCTTATTATGGCTCTCTTTGGTAAGTGGAACTCGAAATGTTTTCAGTTCACATTGAAATTTGCTTGTACTTCTTTTTGGTGTTTGGAGCACGCTGCCAGGCAGTGGTAATGTCTGCTCTATGCTGCGTATTTTGTTTTGGAATTCGGCGATGATCTTGCGAGATTCAGGCAGGTTATCAAACAAGCTTAAGGCATTGAAAAAAGCGCTGCGGTTTGTTTGTGGTGATAGATTTGAAACAGTGGGCCCAGCAGGAATGGGAGCTGATCCAGCCGTTTGGGTATTAAGCGGTTGTGAACTTGGTCTGATCGATATGGCATTGGCAGGGTTATAATTTTGCTGCCAACGGTGGACTTATTTGTATTCACACTGGCCGGGTTTGGCGATATTTTGACATTTTCGTGTTCGGGCGGCAATTTGAAAAGCATACAATTGCTCGGCAGCATTTTTAGAATGTTTCCTGTATTTCCATATTGGTCTGGGGCACCTGCTTGGCTGCTCGTTGATCTTTCTAGGCTTCAAAATATTAGGCAACCTTGATGATGATTTGGAGTTGGCTATTGCATTCGATTTAATATTTTCAGCCGATATAACTGCTGATTAAGACGAATTAAGCGAAATTTAAACAATAATAATATTTACTTACTCGATGTAGGCGTAATGGTGCTGAAGTCTCCTCTTCGAGTGGTTTCTTTATCGCCGGCAATCGCAATTTGCCTCGCAGCTTTCCTACAAGACTATCACTTAAGGATGATTTTTCCTGTTGAGAGGTGCTCAATTCATCATCTTCCGTCAGTGGCTCCGTTTTAATAGTAATGTCATTATTGGTAGTTGTAGTTGTTCCTCTTGCACATCCATTGGATCCACCGGCTCTGTTTTAATTTTCACATCACATACCAAATCTGATGGCAATTTGTAGTCCAATTTATTGATGGCCACCATCTGACCCACATTCCCATGCATATCAGCATATTCAATCTGACCGCACCAGCTCCTTACTGTGCTGCCAGTGTAATTGCAGCCCCTGTCTCGCCTCAAGTGCCGCCTACATATTGCGCAACAAAGCGACGAACAAAGAAGTGACTGCTCATGTGCCTAGCAAGGCTAGTTGAGTCACAGCACTTCAGCTGACAAATCTGCATAAATTAAAAAAGAAACTGTTTTGAAGCTCCTTGATAAACGCAACATATGAATCAAAGTACAATCAATTACTCCGATTCGCAATTATAATTATAGTTTGCAAAAATATACAGCGTTGTACTGAGTCTCAACTACTCGTAGTGTATGCGAATTCACTGATATGACTTTGTTTTCTTTTTTCTTCAAATAGCCCTTACGTTTGAACAAGCTACTCTACTTATCTCATTCTAACATATATACGTACCCTACAGATTGATCCATTTACACCCCCCTCATGCTGACGAAATTCATGCTCAAGAATTTCCTCTAACGTATCGCACCAAGCGCCGCAACCATGGCTGCAGAATTGCCGATTTAGTTGGTGATTGATTTGATGCGAGACCAGCGCAAGATGATTTTCACACTTGAAATTACAAATTTTGCATGCAAGTCCGGTGGCTGCGCCGTTATTTTCACAAAATGACGTCACAGATAACTGTAACAGACAAACATACGCCATCTCACTTCATTACACGTTCACATGTATTAGTGCTAAGGTTAGAAGTACCTTCTGCGGCTGATCGAACATGCCGAGACTCTCAATAAATTTCAGCTCATCCTCGGATTTGTAGTCATGCACCGGCACTGTAATCATATTTGGTCGTTCTTCGATGATTTTCATAAGGCCAGCCACTGCAAATTATGAGTAAATTAAATATAATAAGGAAAAGCTAACGGTAAAGTGCGTTAATAATAGACGCAACACATGCAAAGTCACAGTCATGCACACTTATACAAACTCAGCACACATAGACAAGAACACATTGCGAAGACGATCTCAAGTAACCGTACTTACCACGCGGCAACTCATATTGTGGCTCATCTTCATCTAATTCCAGCTTTATCGTGGTATCATCAATTTCTATTTCTTCTTTTTTGATCACAATTTCCTCCTGCATCGTTTTATGGTGTGAAAAAAGTGCGCAAAAAAAAGTACCGCTGCGATCAGTAGTTGCTATCGACTATTCTATGTATGTGTATCGAATGCTAGACCGTGCAATAGTTGCGATATATAACAGAGAGTCGTGGACGATAGTTACATATCGATACCTATGCACGAGTAATGCACGAAATTATGTAGACTTTCTGTACACTGAACTGTAACAGCACGAGAGATACTGCTAAGAAAAAAAAACAAAAGAAAACAGTTCTCAAACAAATGAAACTATTCAAACTAATTACTTTGCGCTTGGATTGTAATTAATCTAATAGATTGTATTAATAATTGCAATATAAGATAATCAAATACATGTTTACCCTAAAGCTGTTGCAAGCATAAACAATATACAAAATGAGCAACAGTGAGGACTCACAACAATATCTTAATGATATGATGGTGAAAGGGAGGACGAGGCGTCAGGTGGTAAGCGAAATATAATAAAAAGGTATATGATACTGAGTGAGTGAATCCATTCCAGACGAATCAGACAGACAGGATGGTCACGGCAGCATGCTACGCGAACAAGATCGCTTTCTCCCCATTTGCAATATAATCAAAATAATGAAAGTGCCCGTACCGCAGAATGGCAAAATAGCTAAAGACGCTAGAGAGTGCATCCAAGAGTGTGTCTCCGAATTTATATCCTTTATCAGTAGCGAGGCTATCGAGCGAAGTGTAGCTGAAAATCGCAGACTGTGAACGGGGACGATTTGCTAGTGGCCTCAGCAATCTGGGCTTTGACAACTATGTGGAACCCCTCTCCATTTACTTGCAAAAAATATCGCGAGGTGAGTGAGCTAATGTAAAAACTGCACACAATAGCACATTTTAAAATCACCTATACAATCAACGCAATATCCTTTCCTAAAGTCAAACAAATCGGATCGGAATTTATA
>JABVZY010000211.1:111-13244 GCA_020883555.1 Drosophila nannoptera | reverse complement strand
TGCCGCCGTCGTCGCCGCCGCCGCCGCCGCCGCTGGCGCAACTGTGCGGCTAGGTGCAGCAGCGCTGCTGCCCCGCCTGCCTCCGATTTGCCGCCGATCCGCCAGATTGGAGCGCTCAATGAGCTTGAGTGTCATCCACTTAGGAAGCGCCAACCGCTGAACTCGCCACACAGTCCCAACAACAACATACCGCAAGAGCAACAAGGGGCGGGGTTAGTTGCGCAGGCGCAGGCACAGACGGAGGTCGACGCGGACGTCAACGTCAACGTCAACGTCAGCGTCGATGTCGACGCTCACAATCGCTGGCTAAAATGATTATAATACAATGGACGATAATGCGAGCGATCATGTAAATTAGATTTGTCTCAGTTGTCGTCGCCGTCGCCGTCGTCGTCGTTGCCAGCTGGAACGCCGCACTGATGCCAGCCCCAGCGGTAGCCTCAGGCAGCAACAAAAACAAGAGACGCCTCAAATATTATGCTTCTTTTTTTTCTTTTTTTTTTCTTGTGATATGTCACAGCATTTATTGCATTATTTTGCTCAAGTGATTGTTGCTGCTGATTCGAATTATTTGGGTTCTCGTTTTTTATTTTATTTATTTTTGAGCTCTGTGTGTGTGTGTGTGTGTGTTTTTAATAAAGTCAAAGCAGCGAAATTATATCAAGTATGCGCGCTGACTAACTAAGTACTACATGAAGTAGGATTTGGGAATTCAGAAGATGAGCGAGAAGTATGCGAAATTCGTATATATATAGCGAGAGAATTGTGAACACGTTGAGAGGGGTAACGGCGGAGCGGGCAGCAAACAAAAAATTCATAAAAAGAAGAAAAATCAACGATTCGCTGCGGCAGCAAATTGAATTAATTCAATTAATTTGCATTGTAAGTACATATCAAAATGGCAGAATTGTAATAAAGAAATTGTGGGGAAGCAACTAGCTAAGCGAGTATAGCTTAAATGAATAACGTTTTATGGTTGTGCCAAGTGCCACTCATAAGCAATTTGCGCAAGTTTTCTTTTCATTTTGTATATGCACACAATGCGCACGGCGGAAGGAAATGAAAGGAATTGCTTTCCATTGAGCTGTTTGAATTTAGCGCGCTTCATATTACTGCAGACTCCACGACACAAAGCTCGCTGCTATACTTCTACAATGCAACCCTGCGTTCACTCACGCATTGCAACCCTACGTAGCTTATATCGATAACGATTTGCTTCGAAATCAAGCATGGCCGCTAACTCTCTGTCAAAGGTTCTTTTCCGGTTTCGTACACGACGAAGGAGGTACGCTGAATTGGCAAAGCCGCAAATAAATTTTTAAACATCGTAATAAAGCAATTGAATACATGAATAAATGTTGTGAAATATTGAAGAGTATTAAGTGACAAAGGACTTGTGCATGCAATTATAGCAAAAATGCATATGCAAATTGTCAAAAATTGGCTGCAAAGATTGTGTTTTTTTTTGACTGTGTATATACAAACATATATATCTACTATTACTTGAAGTGACTTAAAAATTGGTATTTACTATGTATTTTGTAGATACTAAACTATGGGCCGTTACTCACGTGAGCCAGATAACGCCACCAAGTCGTGCAAGGCGCGCGGACCCAATCTACGTGTTCATTTCAAGGTAAGTAAGATGAATATATTCGTCCAAGATGTAGGTGGACGCCAAACAGTTGTTGTTGTTGACAGTGTCGGTAGAAGTGTGCTTATGTGTGTGTGTGTGCGTGCGACTGTTGATATAGGCAACATAAATCAGTGATTCTTCTGCCAAATAGATTGCAGGTTTTCACTTTTGCATTGTTGCTAGAGAAGCATATTAGACAGGCTATCAGCTGAACGCGATGATCAATCAATCACATTGCGCTCTTCCAAACTCTTGTCTACATTCGAATCTAAGTTTCTATACAGTGGGCACGTTTTATTTGGGCAATGCTCGTACTAAAAGCGTGTATTCATTTCAAGTGTGCCCAAAGTAATTTAGTCTTGTTAAAACTGCGGCGAGCTGCCTTCAATGCTTTCGTCTCTACCTGAAGCAGGACACAGACGCAATTGTGCGCATAAGAGGAGTCAAATGACTTCGATAATGAATCGTTAAAACACCATTAAGCGGCGCACTGATTTAAATTTAGTAATCGTGTTTAACCATTGCGATTATTAAAATAAGTGCGCCCATAGCATAGATGTCACGTTAAAACAGCGGCGAGCAGTGCTTAATGTGCTCGTCTCTACCTGTAGCATGACACAAAAACTTCGCCACACCACACCTCGGCAGGCCAGCACACAGAATGAGGAACACAACTGGTCCAATTATGCTTTATGCGTATATCAGTGGCAAGCTAATATTTTTATGTATTTCTTTCGGCAGAACACTCACGAGACCGCCCAGGCCATCAAGCGCATGCCTCTGCGCCGGGCCCAGCGTTTCCTGAAGGCCGTCATCGAACAGAAGGAATGCGTCCCCTTCCGGCGATTCAATGGTGGCGTTGGCCGTTGCGCCCAGGCTAAGCAGTGGAAGACTACACAAGGTCGCTGGCCCAAGAAGTCCGCCGAGTTTTTGTTGCAGCTGCTGCGCAATGCTGAGGCGAATGCTGATTACAAGGGACTCGATGCCGATCGCCTAGTTGTTGATCACATTCAGGTGAACCGCGCACAGTGCCTGCGACGTCGCACGTACCGTGCTCACGGTCGCATCAATCCCTACATGTCGTCGCCATGCCATGTCGAGGTTATCCTTTCGGAGAAAGAGGAGGTCGTTGCTAAGGCTACCGATGATGAGCCCACGAAGAAGAAGCTCTCCAAGAAGAAGCTGCAGCGTCAAAAGGAGAAGATGTTGCGTTCTGAATAAAATGTGTTCTGGAACGGGGCAGTGTGGCGGTTTTCGTCGCCAGCCGCCCAGGCCGGTGTTAAACAACTGAAACAAAACATCTTTTTTTTTTTTAAGAATACAAACATTAATTTACAGTTCCAATGTGCTTGTGTGTGTATATTTAAGAAACAGACAGACACGTGAAAGCTGTTGAAGATCCCAATATAAACAAATCATAAAACTAAGAATCTTAGTTAAGGTGCAGCCTGTGTGTTCGAGCCAGTAGGACGTTTGTTGATTAGATTTCCGTGGCGGGGATTTACTGGGGGGATTATACAGTATTTCCCTAGGCATAAATCGAGTATGATGGTCAAGACTGTTTATTCCTTCTTTAATGGCCCAAGTCTGACGTTACGGTTGTGGTCGCTTAATACTTGGTTTTATCGCACGTTGCTTCGAAACAGCTGTTAGTGTTGATCAATCAGCTGATTAATAAACGCAACGACAAACCCAGTGTTTCTCAACACTACTCTTTTGTTTTGACTCAAGAAAGAGACTGCATGTCGCCCAACACGAGATGAAATGAGATAGATGATACGAGTAAGGAAACAGCATTTAACAGAATGACGTTTATGCCTTTATTTTACAAATATAAATACACTATGGTAATCAGTTCTAGCTACCCCCCACTGGTGGCTTCTGGACGGAATAAGGCTCGGAATCATTCGCTGTCATCTTTCGGCGAGAACTTCACAAACTTGTCATTGTTGGCAGCACTAAACTCAGGCTTGCGTCTCACAATCTGAGGATTAGGATGCTGGCTGGTAATGATATGCTGCTGCAGCTGATGTTTGCGCATAAAGCCCTTGTCGCAGACTACACAAGCATAGGGTTTTCGATTGCTGTGCACGAAATGGTGAACATTCCGATTCTCAATGCGACTGAACTTCTTGCCACAGATATGACAGCTGTACTTCTTCTCGCCGGTATGGCAGAGCGTGTGCTTCGACAGGCTAGCTTGGTTGCTAAATGCGGCATCGCAGTGCTCGCACTGAAAGTCTCGTACCAGCGTGTGCTTCGACTTGACATGATTGTCCAGCAAGCGGTTACGCTTGAAGGTGCAATCACAGTAGCAGCACTTAAAACTTGTCTGGTTCTTGTGGGTGACCAACATGTGCGAGCGTAAATTGGAGCGTTGTGCAAAGCTGTACTTGCAAATATCGCATTTATATGGGCGCTCACCGGTGTGGACGCGCTCATGATCCTCCAGCCATCGACGACGAGTGAATGTCTTGTCGCAGTACGAACAACTCAATTTGATTGAGCTTATGCGAGGCTTTGCCACGGGAATGACAGTGACGTCGTCTTCTGCAATGTGGATTTTCGTTAGTGAAAAATGACTAAGAGGCAAATAGCTGTAATGGGCTGTACCCTTTTGCAATTGTTCTGTAGCATAGCAATCCTCCATTGACTCGGATTCTTCGACTATTAAATCCATATCGTCTAAGTATTGGTCCATCTGATACATATCACAATTATTGGGGCTAGGTACGTTTGAGCAGTTTTCAATAAGGTTATCCCCTGAGCTGTTACCTTCGCTCAGGTAAGCATCCCCCTGTTGATATTTTTCATTTTGTAGCTGGAGCGTTGCATTGTGCATCTGTAATATTTCATCTCGTGCTGCCAAGAGCTGAGTCCCCAGGGTCTCATAGTTGAGCAGGCTCACCTTGCAGATGCTGCACACGAACTATCAGAATTGTAATGAGAAGGATGTGAGGAAATTAGTCTAGAAATTACGATCTGTCGAGTCATACTTACCGGTGAGTGAACATTCTCCTCTCTCAGTTGAATACCCAGAGCCATTTCCAAGATGTTTGCCAGCGACCGTTGCTCGAAACCTTCTGCGGTGTAGCGTTTGTCGAACATATCTTCGTACACCTTGCCATCGAAGATATTACTGTTACATACGTAACATCGTGCATTGCTCATTTTTATTTAACTTTCTTATTGAGCTCTGACAGACTTCTTACCCAAATGGCACAAACGCATTTTGACAAACTGAATATTTTTGTTGTTGTCAAACAGCATGCACTTATCGATAGACGTGTGCATCGCAAATTAATTGGCGGCAAGGTTGAGAATTTGCTTAAAATCATTTAAGTATGCTCGGTGCCTCAATTCGTAATCAGCAATTGTTTTTTGAGGAGTAATTTAGCAGCATGTGAATAATTCAAATGATAAGACAAAACAATGCCGTCATGTACAAAATATATACATATGTATATATGTGTTATGATACAAAATATATTTGCAATCGTAAAAATATAAGATTATGTGTCGAACGGATGACTTATTTATTAACATTTTTAAGTTTGTTTATTTGGAGTAAATTTATTGTTTGAGTTATGCTCAAGAATAGAATGGTGTTGCATTGAAGTCAACTGTGACGCTGCTTATAATACCAAAACTCTGTGGCTGTCTGCTAGCTGGTCACACTCGTAGCATTTGATTTCGATATCAGCCAAACGATAAGCCAAATAGAACTTAACGTTGCCAATTCGATTGCGGAGTTCAGCGGTACCGGAATAAGCGTGTGTTATTCGTTGGCGCACCCCAATCAATTAATTAATAATAGAAATATATAACATTCAAGTGCTTGCGAGCGTGTGTATTGGTGTGTACTACTTGTTGTCGCGTACAAAAATATAAATCGGCATTTGTTTAGGATTTATTTTTTACTTGTTTTGTTTTTTTTTAAGTGGCTTTCTTTGGCAATTGAAAACAAATTCTGTGAAGTGCTTTTCGCGCGTTTCTTTTAATTTGCTTAATATACATATATATATAATATATGTAATATGTGTTAATATGTGTATTGCCGGTGGAACAGTGTCAAGCGTGACTTAAGCTGAGCGTTTAATGCGTTTTGCGGCGTCAATAGCAAGCCAACAAAAAAGCAATAATAAACGCACAAAAATTTTGTTTACCTCCAATAAGAATTTGACACACAGCAGCAACCCCAACTAGAATGTGAAGCAAGGCGTACGGCGGCTGCTAGGGGTTCTTTTTTTTTCCTGTGTGTGCGTGTATGTGTGCGAGAGTGTGTTTCTATTGTTGCATTTACTGTGCTGCCTTTTGTTCTAAACAAACTAAGTGCGTCTGTATGTATATCCAAGTGCTATATACATATGCATGTAAAGATGAGCTCACGATAAGGCGGTGTCTGCTCTCAATATTTACGCTTTTTTAGTATCATACGCTTTGATACGCACACACTCACACGTCACGTCACGTACATATATATGAAATATCCTCGCTGTAGTAGTGACGTCGCTGCCGCTGCGCCGCCCAAATGCTTCCATGTTTGCGTCATGCGGCCGACACCAGGCTCATTCTATAGGACGCCATTAAATGGTTGTTGTTGTCGTTGCTGTGGATGACGTTATTGTTGTTGTTGCTGTTCTAATTTTATTTGGCGTGCGTGTATATACATTGGTTGCTGTGTATTTTTTTCTTCGTTCTATCGAGCGTATGACATTTAAATAAAATAATTTAATTAATGCGGGAGTTTTTGTGATTCCATTTAATACTCTATGCACAGCAACTTTTCCGAATGTATTCCAATAGCTAGTTATGCGATAGCTTAGAACAAGTTGTTGCCGCTTTTTCTTGTTCTTGCTATTCTTCAATCTCGTAGATCTGGCTCATGCCGCCCGAAAACGCAAAATAAAAAGAGAAAAATTCAAACAAACGCAAAAGCAATAACAAAACAAATCAAAACAAAACCGAAGGTGCAGCGGCAAGAACGTGCTTATGTTTTATTAGAAAGTGTAGCATACTTTGCGCCGGCAACGGAAACACTCGCGGCACAAAAAGTGCTGCCTGCTTGGCTTCAATTCGTTTGCAATATGCCTATTGTTTACCTATGCCATATATATGCATATATGTTTTTTTTTCTTCTTTTTTTTTATTGTTTGTTCTCTGTGTTCACATGTCGGTGTTGTTGTTGTTATTATTATTATTTAGCAAACACACAGTCAATTGGAGCCGTCACACGTCGAAGCGTATCAATATATAACTAATTTGGAGGACAGCCCCGACAGAGCTTTCCAGGATGGGCAACATACACACGACTGGCCCAAATGAGGCGTTAATTGTTTCAGGTGAGTTTTCCAGCCAAACGAAAGCGTTCACCTACTAACATTGGGGGGAGGCAACATATAGATTCGATAAGTCCTGGAAATCCCTTCACAGTTATATAGCAGGATTGCCATATTGTAAACTGTGACCCTCTGACCCCCGTTCGCTTTTGCCAATGCGCTTCAATTGCAGCAATTAAGCAAAATCGCATTGTTGACAGTTGGCATATGCCACAAAAGCTGTTGCATACTTTGCGGCGCCGCGGTCTGCTGCTCACAATGGGCAGCTGGCAGGTTGGGTATATGCACTGCTGGGTAGACCAAACCAGACGCATATATATATATCGGTTATATTCTATATATATATTTGCACTTACTCACAGGCCAAATGCTTATCAAGATTCCTGGGGATTTATATATATATCAAGCGCGCATTAAGTAATTGTCTTCACATGATAAGAAACTTCACTCATTCAACAGGCAATCAGGCGATCAGGCAGTTAGTCGTATCTATATATATATATATTTGAAGTGCGGCAATGACTCATAGCTGGCGCATTATGGGTATTCCCGCCTCCTTTCAGATATTCTTATCAGAGGCAGAAAGGCCCTGCTGATGCGTATTGTGATTTTTGCAGCTAGCTGGCTGGCAGCCGCCGCCAACCGTTCCGCCCCCCTCTTCCCCCAGCCCCGCCTTCTCGAGGCCTCTGCTCTCGACTGATAACCACTTGTATGCGCACCCCGTCGACTGCTGGGCTGAGCCCCTCCCCTTCCCTCCCAACACACACACACACACACACACACACACACACACACACACACACACACACCCCTTCGGCAGGGCAGCTAAACAATTCGCAACCCCCCTCAGACAGAGCCGCCCCCCCACCCAGCGTGCGCTTTGCTCCCTTTGCCAGCGTGTCACCGCACAGCTCCGGGTACAGCCGACAGCATCCGCTTGGCAAGTTTTCAGTTTTCATGTTTCGACTATTCCATGGCTGGCGGCATGCAAACCACCCCGTTGGATATGGCGGCCGTGCCTAGTCGAAAGTATTTCAACCCTCACGTCACTTGGGACTGGGTGAATGCACTCTGCGGCCGGCCAACCCCCAGCTAGCGGTGCTCCACGCTCAGCTCTCCCCCAGCCCGCACCGTCCAGCGCTCGTTAGGCGATTTCATTTAATTAACTTGGCCAAGGCAAATAGCAAATTTGAAGCACTTTCGGCCAGCCCCGCCGCCAGGCCACGCCACGCGCGAACTCAGAGCCAGTCGGCTCGGATCAGGTCGGCCGCCTTCTCGCCGATCATAAAGGCGGCCGCGTTCGTGTGGGCGGTGGGCGGCATCGGGATGATGCTGGTGTCCACCACGCGCAGCTTGCGCATGCCGTGGACCCTCAGCTGAGGGCTGACCACGGCAGTCGGATCGCTGGCTGGGCCCATGCGGCAGGTGGCCACCTGGTGGTGCAGGGTGTAGGACATCACGCGGATGGAGCAGCGCCAGTAGTCGTCGGAGGCGAAGAGCTGGTCCTCGCAGCCGGGCACGGGGCGGTCGAGCAGCCGGGTGCCGATCGCCTGGAGCGCTGGCATCTTGGAGATGCGTATGGTCTCCTTGATGCCGTCGAGCAGGTACTCCACGTCCTCGTCGTGCAGGAAGTACTTGGGATCGATTTTGGGCCAGGTGAAGGGGTCGCGATTGTGCAGCCAGAGACGGCCGATGGACTTCGGGTGGAACTGCATCACGAGCAGCGTGAAATGATCCTGCTGGGCCAGCAGCAGCGGCCTGTACAGCACGTTGTAGATCTCGTCCTTGAAGTTGGCGCCCAGTTTGAGGGCGGTACCCTCATCGCTGGCCAGGCTCCCGGCGATCAGTATGAACTCCAGGTCCGGCCAATCGCTGGGCAACCGCGACCGCGGCGACTTGATGAACGTCAACGCCTCGACGCCGCCGATCGTGCTGAGCCGCGTCGCCGGATCGCCGGCCAGCAGGAACGAGGCCACTTCCGCTGGCGTCACGCGCGACGGAAACACCGTCTGGCCCGTCGTGTTCGTCACGAACGTCGGCCCGAAGTGGCACATGTGATCGTACAGCCGGCTGCCCACGGGCAACGCCTGCACCACGGGTACCCCGATCGCTCTCAGATTATCCTCCGGCCCGATGCCGGACAGCATCAGCAGCTGGGGCGAGTTGAAGGCGCCGGCCGAGAGGATCACCTCCTTGCGGGCCCGGAACGTGTACCGGCGCCGCCGATAGACCAACTCGATGCCCTGAGCCGACTTGGTCCCCGGATCGATGAGGACGCGGGTCACGCGCGAGAAGGGGAAGACGTGGAGATTGGGCCGCAGCTGCCGCACGGGCTGTATGTAGGCCGAGTAGGCGCTGTGCCGGCGGCCCCTCAGCGTGTTCGCCTGCACGTAGGACACGCCCAGCTGCGACTGGCCGTTGTAGTCGGTCCGGCGATGGCCCGCCTGAACGGAGGCCGCGACGAAGGCGTGCGCCAAGTCGCTGCGATAGCGCACATCCTCGACGCTCAGCGGCCCGCTGTGATTGTGGTAGGGCGAGTGCTCCAGGCCCTGCAGCTGGGCGGATTCGCTGCGCAGGAAGTAGGGCAGGACCTCCTTGTAGCTCCAGCCAGGGTTGCCGCGGGCTGCCCAGGCGTCGAAGTCGCGACGATTGCCGCGATTGTAGATCATGAAGTTCATGGAGCTGGTGCCGCCCAGGACCTTGCCCCGGGGCAGGGCGCACTCGTTGTTGTGCATGCCGCGGCAGGCGCGGCTCTGCGGCACCGAACGGTAGTTCCAATTCGAGGCGGTCACCTGCAGGTAGCCGGCCATTATGGGCGTCAGATGGACGATGTTCTCGACGCCGCCGGCCTCGATGAGTGCGACGCGCCACTCGGGATTCTCGGAGAGCCGGGCGGCCAGCGTGCATCCGGCGGCGCCAGCTCCGACCACAATGAAGTCATAGCCAGCCCCGTTCCGTGGCACTGCGAAATAGTTGGATTGGGGATTGAGCCGCGGTTCACAGGGGTCAAGGGAAGAGCGGGCACTCACCGTTCGGGCGCACCTGCTGCTCCAGCAGATTGATGAGGCCCAGCTGCTGCAGCTGCTGCAGCAGTTGCGGCGCAACAAAGCCGACGAACAGATGCGTTGTTAGCAGTGCCAAAAGTAGCATCTCACTGATGCTAATTGGAGGACTAATTCCGCTTATAAATCTAGCCAAAAAACGGCCAGCTAACCCGCAAGTGTCTCCGATGTGGACTGCTCGTTCGGGTTCAAGTGCGCTCCGCGCTGCCCTCGACGGCGGCCGCGAAGAGGGTATATTGGAGGGGAGGGTTGGCCGAACTTATAGAGGGGGGGGGGGGGGGGGGGGTGAGGCTAGGCCCGCCCAGATGCAAACAATCCCCCAGCTCGATCGGATCGATGCATTTATTTGCTCTTAGCTTAGCTTAATCTACCCTCCCCGCTCATTTGTACAGGGTATGCGCGCGCGGAGAGCTCTTAATTTATAATCTCGTCACTTGTGAATCGCCGCGGGCTCATTTAACTTTCGGAATAAACAAAATATAGACGAACGACGGCAATAATAAGCACCTGCCGAAATCCCCCGTGGAAGCGCGACGCTCCGTGGAATTCTTGCGCCGCGAACCCGTTAGACTCGTTCTCGCCAGCAGCTGCGACTTGCCATTTTGATTGACCCATTTCGCAGTCCCGTTACGCGGGGCCCAAGGTCCGCAGCTCAGAGCCAGTCGGCTCGGATGAGGTCGGCCGCCTTCTCGCCGATCATAAAGGCGGCCGCGTTCGTGTGGGCGGTGGGCGGCATCGGGATGATGCTGGTGTCCACCACGCGCAGCTTGCGCATACCGTGGACCCTCAGCTGGGGGCTGACCACGGCAGTGGGGTCGCTGGCTGGGCCCATGCGGCAGGTGGCCACCTGGTGGTGCAGGGTGTAGGACATCACGCGGATGGAGCAGCGCCAGTAGTCGTCGGAGGCGAAGAGCTGGTCCTCGCAGCCGGGCACGGGGCGGTCGAGCAGCCGGGTGCCGATCGCCTGGAGCGCTGGCATCTGGGAGATGCGTATGGCCTCCTTGATGCCGTCCAGCAGCTGCTCGACGTCCTGCTCTGCACTGAAGTACCTGGGATCGATGCGGGGCCATTCGAGCGGGTTGCGGCTGTGCAGCCAGAGACGGCCGACGGACTTCGGGTGGAACTTGCATGACGAGGAAGGTGAAGTGGTCGAGCTGGTGGCGGGCCAGGTGGCGGTACATCCTGTCGTAGATCTCGCTCTTGAAGTTGGCGCCGCGCGTCAGCGCCGTCCCGTCGTCGCTGGCCAGGCTGCCGGCCACCTGGATGAGCTCGATGTCGGGCTGGTCGTACGGCGTCTGCGCTGACGGCACCTTGATGAAGGTCAGCGTCTCGACGCCGCCAATGCTCGAGAGCATGGTGTCCGCCTTGCCCAGCAGAAACTCCTTCACCATCGGCACCGACAGCCGCGACCCGAACACCGTCTGGCCCGTCGTGTTCGTCACGAACGTCGGCCCGAAGTGGCACATGTGATCGTACAGCCGCTTGCCCACGGGCAACGCCTGCACCACGGGCACCCCGATCCCTCTCAGATTATCCTCGGGCCCGATGCCGGACAGCATCAGCAGCTGGGGCGAGTTGAAGGCGCCGGCCGAGAGGATCACCTCCTTGCGGGCACGCACCTCGTAGCGGCGACCGCCGTGCAGCAGCTCCACGCCGTAGGCGGACTTCGTGTTGGCGTCGATCAGGACCCGGGTGACGCGCGCCATGGTCAGGATGTGGAGGTTCTTGCGCCGGGGGCGCACCGGCTCGATGTAGGCGCGGAAGGCGCTGTGCCGGCGGCCCTTCAGCGTGTTCGCCTGCACGAAGGACACGCCCAGCTGCGACTGGCCGTTGTAGTCGGTCCGGCGATAGCCCGCCTGCTGGGCGGCCCGCACATGGGCGTGGGCTAGGCTGGACCGATAGCCCACATCCTCGACGCTCAGCGGCCCGCTGTGGTTGTGGTAGGGCGAGTGCTCGAGTCCTTGCAGCTGGGCGGATTCGCTGCGCAGGAAGTAGGGCAGGACCTCCTCGTAGCTCCAGCCGGGATTGCCGCGGGCTGCCCAGGCGTCGAAGTCGCGGCGATTGCCACGATTGTAGATCATGAAGTTCATGGAGCTGGTGCCGCCCAGGACCTTGCCCGGGGCAAGGCGCAGCGGCTGGCGGGCATGCCGCGGCAGGCGTGCGGCTGCGGCTGCGCTAGGTAGTTCCAGTTGGAGGCGGTCAGCTGCAGCATGGGCGCCATCGCCGGCACCAGGTGGACTATATTCTCCACTCCGCCGGCCTCGATCAGGTAGACGTGCCAGTTGGGGTTCTCCGAGAGCCGGGCGGCCAGCGTGCAGCCGGCGGCGCCGCCGCCGACCACAATGAAGTCGTAGCTGCCGCGCGGCACTGCGGGGAGGCAGGGGAGGCGGGGGAGGCGGGGGATTAGGCCGGACAATGGACAACTGAAAACAACTTACGATCTGTGTACTGCGGCAGGCCGATGAGGTTGCCCAGGCCCAGCCGGCGCAGCTGAGCCATGTCGATGCCCTGGCCGGGGCCGGGCTGCTCCAGAGCCGCGACGGCCACAACCAGCCAAAGCAGCTGGGCCAACGGCAGCTGCTTTCCGAGCAGCAGGGGCATTGCTGTAGAACCGTGCGCTTGGCCTCTCCAAGTGCGACTGTGCCGGCCCCATCCGGCCGCCAATCCATATCAAGTCTGGCCTCGCACAGTGGGCCCTAAAGAAAAGAAACTCAATTTGGGCTCTGAGCATCTCTTACACGCGTTCTCTCGGCGCCAGCTTTACGAGTGCCTGGCGGGCCACTGTGCGGCCTCTTCGGCTCATCTCGGCCCATTTGGGTTCAACGCGTTTTATGGCCCGCTGCCTCATTAGTCAGCTCTCTCCCTCCCTCTCTCTCCCTCGCTCTCTCTCTCTCAGCTCGTCACCTTGACTTCGGCTGCGATGCGTGGCCCAGCTGGGGTTCTGGCCGGCTTTGAGTGTGCCTCAGTTAATGCGGCACGAATTGCGGAAACTATAAACATTTGTTAGCCCAACAATCGGAGAGTACTTCTGACTCCGACTCTGACTCTGACTCTGACTTTGACTCCTAAGCCGACTCTGAACCTGATTGCGCGACG
>JABVZY010000290.1:8775715-8790373 GCA_020883555.1 Drosophila nannoptera | reverse complement strand
TATCCGTGTGATTGCAGTTGGTGTAATATATGCAAGTATTTGGTATACTTTTAATTTTGGCTAGTACCTTGGATACTCCATCGTAGCATCGTATATTCTATGATACTGGGGGAAATTCTCAGGTTGGTGTTTTGGCACGAATACTTTTTTTATATGTTCAGATTGCTTTTATTCAATTTGTGGATATTATTAACAGAATCAATGTATTTTAGGTTGATGGGCAAAAGTACATGGGACAAGGTCGCAGTAAAAAAGTTGCGCGAATCGAGGCTGCAGCCACTGCGTTGCGTAGCTTTATACAATTCAAAGATGGCGCAGTGTTATCGCCCCTAAAACCAGCTGGCAATCTGGACTTTACAAGTGATGAACATCTTGAAAATGGTATTGAAATCGTGTCTAAAGCAGAATTAGTCCCACTGATTCTCACGTTGATGTTGCCTGAAAAGAAATCCAACCTTACCTCGCTTGAACACCTCACGTTGCGTCCACAAATATTTTGCATGTGCCACAGCAAGTACTAGTATTTAATTTGTATGATTTTTTTTATTAATTTCTGCGTAAGTGTATTTATATTAATTTTTTTAATTTGAAGTAATTTTGTAATCATCCAGTACTTTTTTATCATTAAATGCTCAGTGGCTTACATTTTCATTTGTATCTGTTGCATTATTTAAACATTGACAAGAGATAAATTCTTCGACTTTCTCGAAGGACTCGCTGCCATTTCTATTTTATTTATACAAAAAAAAAAAAAAAAAAAAAAAAATAAATCGACGCATTTTGATAAATATGTTTTTGTAATCTATGATTAGAATGTTTATATAAGATATAATTCAATGGAAAGTATACTATATCCTGATCGTTTTATCCTAATATAATATTAGTAGTTCGCGTTAAAAAACTTAGAATAAATAATTAGGAGGCAGGAATTTTCATTATTGCTGTTAAGTATTTTATAAGAATACATCAAAGTATTAAGATGTTCAAAACTATTTAAATATATGTAATAATTCCATTATTAGATGCTACAAAGAGTGCAATCGCTGTAGATGGTCAAAAAAAAGTTCCAGATAAAGGGCCTGTTATGTTGCTATACGAACTATTCAATGATGTTAATTTTGAATGCATGAATATTGATGGTGCTCAAAATAACTGCCGCTTCAAAATGACTGTCACTATCAACGATAAAAAGTTTGATGGCACAGGTAGGTATGATTAATTATTATTAGGAGACTATTATGTTATCAACTATGGCTATTTAGGTCCCTCCAAAAAACTGGCTAAAAACGCTGCCGCCAAGGCAGCTCTGGCTTCGCTGTGCAATATATCTTATAGTCCGATGATGGCGCCTCAGAAAAACGCTCCCCTCCCCATAGATGATAAATCATCTTCAATGGAATTACCGCAAATACACGCAGATACTATCGGGCGGTTAGTGTTGGAAAAATTTATGGAAGTAATAAAAGGCCAGGAGGCCTATTCGCGACGAAAAGTATTAGCAGGCATAGTTATGACTGAAAATATGAATTTTTGCGAAGCAAAAGTAAGTAGCATATAACATATAACAGTGATTAATAACTTCGTTTTAATGTGTTCACAGGTGATTTCCGTGTCAACGGGAACAAAATGTGTGAGCGGCGAGCATATGAGTGTAAATGGGGCCGTTCTCAATGATTCACATGCCGAAATAGTATCAAGGCGTTGTCTTCTTAAATACTTGTATGCTCAACTTGATCTTCAATGTAATCAGGGTATGGCTTCATAATTAGCTCTAAAAACTTGTACTAGTTGTATATATCATTTTAATATATTGACGTATCATAAGGTAAAATTTTCGTAGATAACCACTTGTACAGATAGCAGACTTTTCCGTTGGTTAAAGCATGCATATGAGTAGTTCTTCTTTACTTTAATTTTATTATTTCGCAAGTTTACCTCAAATTTTTCCGGGACCTTCCATGTTCATTAGTAAATATGTAAGACAAAAATATTTGTCTATATGTGCGCACAAATGCGTACTGAAATAAAAATATATGAATTAAATAAATGTTGTACTCGAATATTGCGTATAACGAAATATGATAACGTTCCCAATCCGGCATGACTAATTTTTGTTCTCATTTCTATGCAGATGTTATGATACCTATTTATATACGTTGAATGAAATTAATAATCACAAATGGGGACAGGTCAGGGGTTTCTCTTTAAATTCGCATTTCCGCTATTAAAGTATTCGTAGCTCTTTACAAAATGAAATCTATTATTTTTGATCTTCCAATGATTGTCTTAATCATTTAAGCAAAATTCACTTAAGCAAAATTCTAGTTATTCAAAATACATACTTAGTAAAATCTTTAATTTGGCACACTACAAATTTCATCGCAGTAATTGATTGATAGGCTTTCCCACAATCTATAAGCATTTTAGTCTGATTTAGTTGGACGTATACGACAGGAAAAAAGTTTTTATGAGTGCGAACTTGTTACAGTAAATTATATATAAGGCAAATGTAAATATCTCTTACACTCAATTGTAATAGCGAAAAATTGATATGATATGAATTACTTATATTTTGCGTGTTATTTAGAAAAGAAGAATATAGGCTTCAAAATGAATGACTGTTTTTTTTCGCTATTAATTCAATGCGTTGACGTAGCTTATTGTTTTACTTTGCTGAGAATGTAAAAATGGCTGTAGTTTGGAAAGATTGGAACGGATGCGGCCTCGAATCTGTACTGTTATATTACTTTTGAGTGCTTTTATAATTACATTAGTATCGCATTGGCGTATTTTTCGATCAGATAAACGTATGCGAATTTGGATGCTTAAAATCCTTATACATAAAAATCAATTGTGACTATTTTATTGAAACTACACTACTTTCGCAAATTTTTGAAGTAGTTTGAGCTATATCCATTTTGAAAGTCGATTTAAAAGTCTGCATTTCTGTGTAAGCAAAATAATATTATATCCTTTTTTTATATAGGACAAAGAAGTTCCGCATTCACACATAAGTTCTTTACCTTAACTAATAATTGTTTTCAAAATCAATTATTGTCAATTATTGTTTATATAATATATAAATATATATGTATATGCGCATATATTTATATATAATATAATGTATTTCTATATGTATATATTTCATATATATGCGTATTGTTAAATAAGAACTACTTCAAACTAAACTTACGAACACACAAAACCTAACTTTGATTTATATACATTTGATTATTCTTATTTCCTTTTTCTAATAGCAACAGCATATCAGTCGATTTTCGTGAGGAATACAGATGGGCAATACCCTTATAAACTAAAATCCGGGGTACATTTCCATTTGTATATAAATACAGCACCATGTGGGGATGCACGGATATTTAGTCCTCACGAAAACGACACTGGTGTTGATAAGCATCCAAATAGGTTGGTACAATACAATTTTTTACATTATTACTAAAACCAGAACAAGATATTATGAAGAACATTTATTTACGTTAAATACACGAAATCACATCTACATGGGAAAAGATAATTTATGGTTGAACCATATTAGTGTCTTTTTAAATAATTCGGTTATGTAAGACTCATCGTTGTCTCTTTGTCCGATGAAAATCAAATATGTTCATACGCATATATTATTAACTTTTGGGAAAAAGATTCATGCATTTTTCAGTTTCTGTGATTGCAGATTGATTTCCAATTTCACGTAAAAGCTGGCCTTGCTTTCAAGCGACTCTTCCACCTCGGTTACACTTCTGATTAATATTCATTAAGTTTTTGGACTGCACTTGCTGAAAATAAACATAAACATTTCTATGACTACAAGATATGGTCATATATCTACTATTCGTCGGTTAGATGCATCTATATAGAGTAGATAAACGGAAAGCCAACTCTCCCTTTTTAAAGTATGTGTACATTCTTCATCTCTTTTCAACAAATATCAAGGAAGTAAAGCGTATCAGAACACCCACAATGAGTGAACATGTTTTGTGTATTGGTGACGGTATGAGAGAATGTGATTGTGCTAAACGGCTCTTCTGTAAGAGTAGCAATCGACTGTGTTCTTAAGGTCTTCTTTAGGCAAAGCAAGTTTTCTCCGATTTCGTGAGGAAATTTATCAGTGCAATGAATATTTAAAGTCAGTCTAATTTCGTTTTGATGCCACCGCTTATGATGAAGAATTTTTTAACACTAAAGGGAATACAATGAACATATACTTGTGAGTTCATTTGCGATTACTGTCATTGCGTATAAAAAGACAAGACTGATAAACGAGCACTGTGGTGAATGCTTGCTTGTGATATCAAAAAACAATAGGTAGATGCGTAAGAGTCTGTTTATAGAATTTAGACAATTAGGTTCATTTTATAATTGCTACTTACTATCTTATGATTTTTTTGACTTGCCAACATTAACATGCAACTAACTGCTTTCGGATTTCACATAATTGTTGTACACGTTGCTATACTGCATTTTTTGGCTCCCGTGGTTTAAATGAAAACTGGCAATTTTACTAAATTACTACTAACGTATAGAAAAGCACGAGGACAGTTGCGTACAAAAATCGAATCGGGAGAAGGGACTATACCGGTAAAGAGCAGCGATGGCATACAGACATGGGATGGCGTATTACAGGCAAGTTTTGATCGTCAGGAGTCAGTAATATGAAAATTATTAAATTTTAAATTTACAGGGACAGCGCTTGTTGACAATGTCATGTTCAGACAAAATTGCTCGCTGGAACATTGTCGGTATTCAGGGTTCGCTCTTGTCTTCTATTATCGAGCCTGTTTACCTGCATTCTATTGTGCTAGGCAGTCTTCTACACCCAGAGCATATGTACCGGGCTGTGTGCGGAAGGATCGAAAAATCTATTCAGGGCCTTCCCCCTCCGTATCACTTAAACAAGCCGCGTTTAGCACTAGTTACATCAGCTGAACCGCGAAATCAAGCAAAAGCTCCTAACTTCGGCATAAATTGGACCATTGGAGACACAGAACTGGAGGTAGTGAACTCGCTTACCGGGCGGACAATAGGCGGCCAAGTATCAAGGATTACAAAACAGGCCTTCTTTGATAAATATGGATTTCTCATGAAAAACTTGCCCGGCATGCCAAATCGCAAGGTCACTAAGGATTACGGAGAAACAAAAGCAGATGTAAAAGACTATCAAGTAAGATGGTTAAAATGCTTCTTTCTTAAGTACTCAATAAAATTAGACATTATATTTCAGACGGCCAAGCAAGAGCTGTTTTCGGCTTTCAAACGAGAAGATCTTGGCAGTTGGCTAAAAAAACCAATTGAGCAAGACCAATTCGGACTTGGGGAATGACTGCATTCAGCTTTACCTTCATTTTCAAATATATGTACATCGGTACATATTTTAAAAAAAGACAGCAACAACGGCAAGCAATTAGTAGATTTAGAAAATATAGCTTATAAAATAACTTGCGTGGTAGACTGCAATTTTAGTTTTGTCCAATCAAATCAAAATCTATTAAACTTGATTGATGAATTGCCGATGAAACATCGGAATTACAACGACAGATCTATAGTCTCAAAAATTGAAACAATGAAAGATTTCAGTAGAATATTTTTAGAATAGAGTGTAGTTTTTATGCTGGAACTAAGTAAAGAAGTATTATGGTGTTTTACTTAAAATTATTTGATTTCATAATATTAAATTATAACTGTAGTTATGGAATATAATTTATGTAAAGCCATTACAAAAATTCAAAATTTTGCTTTCATTCTTTTTGTTCGGATTTAGTTTTTTTTTTTGCATTACCGTTATTAAAGCATGAAGATTTATTTTAGATTTAAACTAGCCTCAACATTGAATAATAATATACTATTATGAAGTTTTCTGGCACGACATCATCAAGAAAATTTCCTGCTTATGCAAAATGGCGTCATTTTAGTGTTTATCATCTATTAACTCTCCAGTCAAAATACAATGGAATAATTATTTTATAGCTTCAGTCAAATTGGGAAACATGTTTGCAATAGCATTTTATTTTCTTTCGGTAGTCTATACGTAGTACACAATCTATAAATCTAAATTATTTATATGTACGCAAAAACTAAAAACAAATAAGAAAAACTATAAATTATATAATAAGTTAGTTGTCGTGTCATAACGCATCGGTACTTAAACCCTAATTTTCAAATCCATATAATTTATTTATTCCGGTTTCACTTGGTGAAAGTCAAAATATTTTTTTCTCGAAATTTACTTACACATATAGGATATAGTATAAGTTATTGACAAACATGTGAAGAGGTTATTGTTATTATATATCATTGATTTTTTTATACGCTAATATTTATTTGCAATATTTTTGTTATTGACCTAAAATCTTTATCATGAGTAAATTCTAGAGAGGGTACCTTTTGTATGCTCATTAAGCAATTACTGATGAAAAGTGATTCTGTTGGTTCTGTATATATTTAAAATATCTTCCGGATCAGTGCCATTTATCTCGGAGAATACAATTGAATTTGAATTAATTGTATGAATCGAAATATAAGAATGCTATTTGTTCCATTTGAAAAATTCACGATCGATCTTTGCCGATAACCAAAATACCAGCTTTTAATCAATTAAAAAAAAGCGTGTAGGGAACATTTTAATTTCTATCTTTTGGGGTAGGCAAAGTACTTTAATAAATTTTGTTGCATTAATTTTCGTGGACTTCGTACTCAAGATTCATAATATATATTTTTCGGGTTTTGATTAGTAACTAAAATTTTTTTTCTAGATATCAATAAGAAAACATTAAGTCAAATATATATGCCTAAATGATACTACTTCCAAAATTCAAGAATGCCGTTGTTTGCGTATGATTGTGCCTCCATATAGAAATAAATGTATTTATTTACAGATGTAAATGAACATATTTGTAAAAATGATTTGCAAATATAAGGTCAGTAAAAACCTGTTTGGCAGGTAAAGCTTTGTTAAGAATAATTAAACACAGACAAGTATGCATAA
This sequence comes from Drosophila nannoptera, assembly GCA_020883555.1. Lineage (NCBI taxonomy): Eukaryota > Metazoa > Arthropoda > Insecta > Diptera > Drosophilidae > Drosophila > Drosophila nannoptera. Next base: position 8,783,376 of record JABVZY010000290.1, on the reverse strand, counting down.
GACTATATAGAATCGACAAATATATTGCAATATGAACTGTTGACGCCGTTTATGCTAACGTGAACACCAGACAATATAGTTGTTTTTAATTTTACAGGTGCTGCTGAAGTAGGGATTTCATAACGAATAGATGTTAAGGTGCAGATGATGTAGGTAGGCGAATCAGATAAAGTTAGTAGAAGTAATGTTGAAAAATTAAGCAAGCCGTTAAAATGGCCGGCTCGTCAAGTTTCAAGTATAAAGCATTAATGGCACATTGAATGGAAAATATATTAAGCAACTTAAGTTAATAGGCGTCAACTTTTTTTCCTATTTTTCGAAATATCTCAAGAGCTATATTTTGTGTTGTACGATCGTATGAGGTATATGGAACTGTCAGAAGTTGTCTCCTTTGTGTGATGTAGAATTTCTTTGGACAATTTCCTTTACAACTTAGAGGTACAACATTACAAATAACAATTATAAAGATAAAAAAATAAGAATATTAAAAAATAATAATAATGATAATAATAATAAAAATATAATAAATAAATATCTAGAGTGTCCGCTAAATATATTCTTTTTGGGATTTGGTTGCCTATATGAAATCATCCACATAAACACAGAGTTTGCACATAGTCCGTGGCATCGGGCCTTCGTAGTAATTTCATGTATTACTTTCAATGTCATTTTTAAACAAGAAAGCTATTATAGGCACCTGGTATATTTGTGGTTTTTTACCCATATGGGTATAATTCCCAAGTCAAAAGTCATTTACAGCACCAGCAGTGAAAACAACTATGTCTGTCATGTACGTTTCGGCGTTCGCAAAACAAGTTTTAATGTTATCATCTGTTTTTGTAACCAAACGAAATTATTTTGAAGATGTTGTCGATACTTAAAATTCAAGTCCCAAGTTTTTGTGGCTATTCAAAACAGTTTTAAAAGTATTTCACATTGATTAGAAATAGTAGAAAATAAAACTAGGTTCTCGTGGCTGTTTTTTTTATTTAAGTAGATAATTTCTTTTGTCCTTACTAAAATTTGAGTTTTGAGTTCCTCTCAAAATCTACTTCCATTGCTGTACACTGAATAAATGAATGACCCGATAATTTCAATATGTTTGAACTTCGAAGTCCACTGTTAGTTTATGTATACAATAAATAAATTTTCTTACAAAGCTTTTCAAAATGTCTTCATATATAAGTCTCTCTATATATGCATATAGAGACATATCCAACAGTGAAAACATGCTATGTAAATGGATAGACACCATTGATATTGCGAATTAATAAGAATACATATAATACAAAATTTGACCTTATATAAAATACTGTGATACTAAATTTTACTAGTACTTCCAGCATAGCTGCATTTTATCCATTCTAAAATATTCTAAGTTTAAAATAAAAAAGCGTGGAACAACTGAAGAACATTTTGTACAGCGTCTAACCGTCATGTGCGAACTTCTTCAATATTGGTACATTAGTTCATATCTTAAGATTTGCTTGCCTATGGATATGCATGTATATGAGGAATATTAAGCATTCCTATACAATATCGACGATTAATTTTATGTTTAAGAAAATTATTTTAAAATTTTGAGCAAAATGTTGAGAGACTAAGAATATATGTATCTAAATTACATGAGTGCCCCACATAGTTCTATTTATTATTTTTGTTCGAATTGTAAACACTTTCGTATCATATCCATAAGATTTCTGGAGTGAAGATTAAGCTATACATAGTTTACTCGCCTTAGAGTTTTCCATTTATCTTAGCTGCAAATACAATATTTTGCGCAAGCAATTTTAATGGGGTTATGATCAGATGGAAATGGAGAAACGAATGAAATGAATTGAGAAACATAATGTAAAATGTATTCATCTAAGCTAGACCTAAAAATTTAAACATAAAATTTAAATAAATCGCATAATCCACATAATAATGGAAATAGAATGTCGGACGCGACTAATAGTTTGTGCCCAGCCATTCAATGCGGATGAATATTGTAACATTTTCAATCTGAGAAGCATGTGAGAGTCTGTTTTACTCTATAAGTAAGTATAAACTTTAAACGAAGATAATTTTGTCCCGCCCGTAAATCTGTCAGTCCGAACCTGTTTTATTTCTTTGCAGCTCTAAGACTTCAATATGATGAGAAAGAAACATTTCGTTGGTTTTTAAAGCAATTCAAATGAAACTGGGCATAATATATGGATTACACTTTTAGAAGGTAATTAGTTAAACTTAAAAAAAAATAATCTCTCCATAAAGTCCTTTTAACAGCAGGCATTGTATAATTTAGAATAAGACATTATGGACTCAAGATCATAAGTGAAAGTTTTACAAAATCTATATATCAAGCATATGAAAGCGGAGTATTGATACACTCAAGCATTCTATTTAAAAACTATATACGAAATATATAAGGGCAATTAATTATAAAATAATATACATGAAGAGAAGAGTATAATGCATGTTCAATTATATTTTAATTTATTAAAAATTTAAAAAGTCTTACTTGGTATTTCACTTATAGGAACCAATCAAAAAATATAATATTTGTGTACCTACGCAGTTCAGTTTGTTGCACGTTGTTATGAAAGTTTGGCACATGCTAATCTAGAAATGTATTAATGATATATATGCCTATTATATAGGTGCTTTTGTATGTAACATGTATCCGATGAAATATGAATAATATACATGAAATTACATACATTAATGTATTAGTGTAAAAATAATATCCGTTTCTTCCTTTTAGAGTTTATAGTCAAAAGAATCTGAGCAGTTGTTTACCAGCCCACAATAATATGTAAGATCTCATTTTAGCGAAACTGTCTTTCAGATTCAATATTGCATCTAATATATGATGGCACTTAAAGATCAAAGGACTTAACAGCAATAATTCGACTAGTATCGATTAAATTTCCATAATATTTTCCATATTTGCTAAAAATACAAAAATGAAAGTTGGATTATGCACATGTCCCACTTGGTAGTTGTATTACAAATTATAACGTAATTGTTTCTATACATAGGTTATACATAAAAATGCGATTTCCATTTGGTTTTCTATTTTATAAAAACTGACCATGCCATTATAGGAGTGCTTATCTCACTTTTTAAATTTGATTAGTCACGTCTAAGCTAGAATTTCGCGGTAGTGTCTGAGAAACTAGATCATACAGTTAGAATACCAACTACCAGAGAATAACCAACATAATGAAACAAAATTATGATGTTATTTATTGATTAGTTTTATTTGGTAAATTTAGGAATCGCCATTTTATGAATAAACAAATTATTGTAACTTGAAATTGTACTCTATTATATTAAATACTTTATTTACAATAGAGAAAAAAAATGTTTCCTTCAGGGTCTTGAAATATTGTAGAATCTATGACTTTAGTAGTCATAAAAATTTGCAAAATAATTTGTTTCGTGATGCATTGAATAAAAGGCATTCATATAATCGAAACTTTGAAGCATATATCTCGATCGATAAGTATCGACTTTTATTGGAAACCATAAGCTATGTGTAATATAGGTTCTGTCTACTGTATACCATACTACCAGAAATGGTAGTAGTTGCTGATCAATGCTGACAACAAGGGAACAAGGTGTTTCACTTGCAATCATGTGGATGTGTGTGGATGCTTTTGTATTTACATTTATACATATATATCTACGCGATGCGTTATTCAAAAAAAATGAAACTGATAGTAAATCATGTGTACTGACATATATATTAGCTATTTTGAACAAGAGTCTTCGATTAATTTTTTGAGTACTTCTATTTTTAATTCTATTTTGTTATAATACCACGGTTAAGAAAGCATACAGATGAATTGCTGGCAAAAAAAAAAAAAAAAAAAAAGAAAAACGAAAACTCAAACTTGAAATCAAGTGAAACTCAGCAAATATTTACCTAGCACATTCAGTGCGCCTTAGCCTTGTAAGTTATTTTCCATACTTCAAAGAGGCATATTGTTGAATGAAAGCGATAAAAAATTGCTAATGGCATAGAAATGTGTGTAATAATCGTCCAGCCCCAAACGCCGAAAAACTCAAGATGCGTTTGGCGAAACACAGCACGTCCTTTGATGAGAGTATTAACAAACCATATGGCAATATTTGCAACCAGAAGAAAAGTAATGATTTCGCGGCCGGGCTTACGACGAACTTGCTTCGACCCCTTGCAGCGACGATGGCTGGAATGCAGTATAAACATGGTCTGCAATGACGTCTGCACAACACCAAAGACTTCAGCGATGATCCCTTCAACTCGGTCAGGAACCGTATCCCATTTAGCAAAATAGCTGCCTAAAATGCTGAACATTCCATACAAGTAGACGCCCGTTTGGGCTACTACAAGTAAGAGGTTGTCCAAGTCCATTGAATGGTGTTCGTCGCTCGTGTCCTTTATGTATCGAAGATCTCGCATCAGTATCATGCCTGTTAACTTTAGATTGTTAGGAAAATGTTTGTTGATCACACTGATAATCTGTCAACATACCTGTTATAACTGCGGAAGCGCACATGAAGTACATAAATGTTTCCCAGAGTGTAACCTCCTGGGTTGCGATAAGTTCATAACCGGGCTGTGTATACAACACAAAGTACATGATCATCGATATTATGGTCATTACAATAATAAGTATTCCAAAAAAGAGGCCTTTGTGCGACTGAGAGCAATCAACAGAGAAATGATGGGCTGGTTTTTGAGCTATGGGCTTTATTGAGTTTTTTCGCGTCTTGTCGATATCCGGAATAGATTTAACGGTCTTCCACATCTCATATAGAATCACAGCGCAAATCAAAGAGTATTCGATTGTACATGGAAAAAGAAACGGTGATAACTGTTGGACCAAGGCACCCATGATTGTTGTTCGAGAACATCCACTAAATGGTGCTTCTGTAGGAGCATTCACTGAAGAGATATTACTAACAGTAGTGGTCATGTTTACTAATATCTTTTGTAGACTGGCATGGTTCGAGTGGTTCTGAGTTCTTAGGACTGTTGCATGAGGGCCGTAAAGTTGCAGAGATTCGTTAAGAGCTGACCAGTCAGGAAGGCCGTGTGTTCCATTATGTAATATGGGATCGTGGCCAGACTCAATATCATGGTGGCCTATATGAAATATTTCATGCTTTGTTTCCTCCACGAGCACGTATAACCATTCGCATAAATTCGTTGCCACCATGTGCATAAGCCCAAAACGCGAAGTAACTTTGTGCCGGGCCATGTCCATGTATGTAGTGTTTAGGAAAATAAACTGCACTTGTGCAATGCATAATATCATCCGGCAAATGGGTGTGATTGCTACAAATATATCACGGCATCCAGGATGGCCATTAAGCTCAAAGAATTGACCAAACTCTAAGCCCGAATAGACCATTGTGCCGATTGCGAAGGCAATCGCACCTACGCGCAAATAGAAACTTCCGAAGTGAGTCACCTTGTGTTTGAGGTGAATGTTGCTGTTTTTTTCATCTAAACAATTATGAATTAATTTCGGATAAGAATTAAAAATTAATTTAATGATTGCCTATCATTTTAACAAATGTTTAATTCCCAGTTTCAGTTCTCAAAAATTAAAAAAAAAATGTATCTGTATGTAAATGCAGTTAAGGACGATTTTAAATTGAAAATGAGACTGGAAACAACATTGTGGAACCAAAGTAATAACGAAGTTAGTTCGTTAGGCTTACTTACGGAAATCCTTCAGAGCATTAAATAGTGACCTATTACGGAATGCACTTATGTACAAAAATATTACGAAGAATATGCTGCCAGCATATAAATAGACGTAAAACCCCTGATAGACGTAGGTTGGTATTTTTTCTGATATTACTTCCGTAATGGGAAGACATACACCCAATAATACCAGTAACTTGCAGTAAGTTGCAGACAACGCTGTACTGATGGCATCACTGTAGGAAAATATTGTGGTCAATAGTATATAAGGATATGAAAATTATATTCTTACTTGCCAGTTCGTCTGTTCTTTTCTTTTTGTTGCTTAGCTTGAAAACTCTTTGCACCGCTCTCATAGTTGGCACCTGAACCGTTGCGAGCACTTCCAGAACCACTTTGAAAGTTGATAGTGGCCGTACTACCAGTAACCGTTCCATGTGGATTACTAATGATGGCACCGAAAAGATGAAAAGCAGAATCATCGGATATTAATTATTGTTGGTAACGTGAGTATAATATTTTTGTTAAATAAAGCCCAGTAGTACCCTGAATTTTTGGAGTTGCGTGGATGAAGAAAGTTACTAGGATCTTTGCGTCCAAGGCCAGGTGGTCGTTGTGTAAGGATCTCTTGAAGTAGTAGAGATGGACGCCGGGATATCTGCAGTGTGTAAGCTGATTCGTCATGTTGTATGTCAATTGCTGGGAGGGGCAAAAGCGTCTGACGCTGACTGCCGTGCTCCACCAACTCCAAAGTAGTCTGCGACTTCGCGAGTGGCGATATGGGGTGCGACATAATTGGTATATTGTGGTGCCCACAATGATCACAAGCAGTACGCGCGTACCGTTTAAAGGAACTAGAATTAGCAGAGCTGCTGGTATCCGGGAGTGTCACAGTTGCCAACTGCGGTGTAGTTGCGGGTGGTAGTCGAGAGAAGGATATTGATCTTTTTGGCGGCCGTATAGAAATATGTTCAGAGCTGTCACTAAGTACTCGATTTCTAACGGAAAGTTAAGGGTTAAGTGATGATTTTCTATACGCCAAGGCTGTTCCACGCATACCTCAAACACACATGCACATTTATTCCATAAATATAAGCCTAGTTCTGGTCAGTTAAAGGTTTGCACATTGACTGCCATTACCTCACAAAATATGATAAGTGTGGACTTCTGGTGTACAATTTTGTGGATGAAATCGAAAGATGGATATCACAAAGGTACGTGGGATATAAAATATTTTTCTCTAATGGGTTTTTGATTGATTTTTTCATATCATTTGGTCAGGAGCTTTAAAATGCACATACCCTAATAACCAAGTTATGGTATTAGGTAGGAGTGAAGCACCCATAATTAGCCAATATAAGGCCGACAGGTAGGTAGTGGAACCCACATCGATACCATTCCCAGATAACAAACACACCAAGCGAATGTGTATATTATCAATCAAATGGTTAGACATGTGAATTTATTGCTCAAAAAATAGCATTCTTTACATTTATAATTACTGTCTCCATTTATAATTACCAATTCGACACGCCCCTTACAAGCTTGTATCGTTATGGTTATACTAAGCTTTGACAGATATCATTGGAAGCAAATATCAATTTCAATTGAACTGCAACTTCTTTTTATATATTGAATCGTATTAGGACAACTACATTTGTTTGGCCTTACATGGCTTAACATGTATCCTGGACCTAGGCATGATATTTAATTTTTGTAAATTTGTTTTTTATATCATCGAATAGTGTTGGTTTAAGTTTTGTGCCGATTATACATAGCGTTACGGATATTTTAGTATTGTAATATCACACTTAAGCTTTAGTGAAACAATATGGATTGTGAGCTTTTGGAACATGAATCGTGATATGCTAATTCTACTCCAATCAGTCCATTAACAAAAACTATCTAACTGAAATGTTAAATACAATCTTTGCAATAGAATCTTAAATGATATATGTATATCACCGGAACATACGTC
>JABVZY010000290.1:8647919-8659310 GCA_020883555.1 Drosophila nannoptera | reverse complement strand
ATGACATGCATTGCATACACATTTTGTAAAGTCAAGGCATCGAAATCAATACAAAATGTGCACAACAAAACGCAGCTTATCCACATAGGTACGATGGTACATAAGGACATAGGTGCTCGCCAAAAATGTACCCAATTGTTTCTTTTCCATGGCCACGGCATGATTAAAATAGTACAAGAAATTTATGAGATGTCTACTTATCTGTTAAATATAACCCATATATAGATGTTTGCACCATAACACAATGGTAAAATAGCAGACTTGGGTCGTTTAGCAGGATGGTCGCATTTAGAGAACGAAAGAAATATAAGAGTATTTTAATTATTTAATTGTTTTTGTAAATGTTTACGTTATTGCATTGAAAATGATTTGCTTATTTTCTGTATTGGACGTGAGACTGATAGTTCTATATATCTAGGTCATCAAAAAGTAAAGAAAAAATAATCGAATATCCACAAAATATGAATATATTTGTTAAAAAATAAAACTAGCTAATTTTATTCCCGACACGGTGGACTCTTTCCGAAAATATCTACTTTACGACGATTCAGTTTTTCGTTTTCTGTAATCATCACGCAAGGGATAACCTCTTGGAAAGAGTCAATCTTCGGAATACCGAAAGATATACATATATATATATATTTGATTGCCAATTGGTACACCCATGAAATGGGGATATTTTTTTATTTTGGACTGGGCTCCAATTGACGAGGTCTCTGTCGAAATGGTCACGATTGATTCTAGAATTTCAGATAGCGCTTCAATCGTTCAATCATTTTAGCCATTTGATTTTTTTAGTGCACATCACTTCACATAGCTAAGAATTTTTAAATGTAGTACATATATAAATTTTTACAAGTTTTTAAAAAATCAGAAAGCTTTTTATTTATTAAGTGTGCAGGGTGAGGTATGTGTACCCACATACACACTATATTTAACACATATATATAGCCCTATGGTATGTTTATTATATCTTAATTAAACATACAGTGGGACTATTTGATGTACATATAGGCAATATACAATTGAAATTTGTTGCACCAGGGTTTAATATGTAATACAAATGAAATTGAAATGCATTTCCCCCAGACTTTTGGATGTCATTTTACGTATTTATGCCTTTATATGTATATATGCGAAGATTACACGTGACTATTCCTAATTGACGTAGACCACTGACCCTGCCAATGATAAACATTGATTTTTTTCAAGTAAAATTACGAGAATATGTTGTAAAAAGTTGTTAAGTGTATGATCCATGCTTACCATTGAGATGAATCAAAAGTGCTGGAGCATATATATATATTTATATATATATCATCACATCACAATACAATAGTAAACCGATTGACTTTTCATTTTTATTCATTAGATTAATAGAAAAGAAAAAAGAAAAACGAAACAAAATAATACAAAACCGCTCAAAAGATTTATACACATTAATAGATACTATTCAAAATAATGGAAACACTATGATTTCTCTTTTCTAATTTGTTTAAAAGTGTGTAGAAAAAGGAAGAATAACGCAACGAATAAGATCATTAAAATGAATTGACTACAGCGATAAGAAAGTACGAAGAGACATATGTGAAAGTATTTAAATACTATAAAGCTGCAAACATCTTATTAATACCAACTTATTAACATATATAGAACCTATACATACGCCACAAGATATGATATTTGATGTATGTGTGTATGTATGAATACGTAAATGATTTCTAATAGGGCACATTTATTTTCACACACACACACACTCAACTTCAAAATAAAAAATTAACGTGGCATACATTAGGCATTATAATGATTAATAACATTAACAATAATACGAACGAACGAAACGAATAACGATAGGAAATGAAAACCATACAAATCATTCATAGATGTAAACTTTGAAATGAGCATTTTTTTCTTAACAATATTGTAATACATATTATTAAATTGCAAGAAACCACAACAATAAATATCATATGCAAAGTGGGAATCATTATCGATATCAATTATGTTTCTGGTTTTCTGGTACTTACGTCAGTAGCAGCAAACAGGCCTCTTATTCCATGCAATGAATCTGCTTCTTCCATTATTTGATAGAGTAATGCACAACACGTATGTAACATTAGAAACAGATATATATTCTCCATATCTTTACAGGCACATTATGATTGATATCAAATATTATCTGTCATGGTTGGGCACTATCCCGATATGAACAATAAATTCGCATGTAAATTCACATTCACAAACAAAGAGTGTATTGTGTGTATTGATTATAGACAGATAATATATATGTATCACACACAGAGAAGGCACATTGAAACAAATATGTATTGTGATCTATCATGATCAATGGTCGATTGTACATGATGCCTGAGCATCTATGATTCGCACAGGCAGTCACAAGGCAGCTTTGGCATTTTGCTGGCAGGCCATGGCAAGTAACCTGCTGTCTTGAAGACCCAATAGTCGTAGGACACTTTGGTGATGAGCGCTATTAGAAGGAACACCTCAGCTGCTATCAAATAGTAAATGTAATCAGTCCAGTCTGGTGGCGACTGGCATAGCTTCGCCTCCTGTAGCTCGATGACGCTTTGGGGTAAATTTCGGCATCTTATATCCATGTAGTCAGGTATATCTGTGCTGCGCTCTTTGAGCCAGTTCTGTAACGTTTTAGCCGAATTGCAATCGCATTGAAGCCGATTCTCTCCCAGATAAATGCGACGTCCAATGCCCGTGTCCATTAAAGCGTTATTTAAGAAATATTCTGGAATCTGAAAAAGTAATTTACCATATTAACTACATGAGCTGACAAAGAATTATGTTCAGAATTTTACAATACCTTCGTCAGCGAATTATTACGCATATACAGTCGTTGAAACTGCTCTATAAACTTGGTCCCTTCGAACTCATAAATGGAAGATATATGGTTATTATCGGCCACCAGTTTGACAATATTATAGTAAGTAGGATTCGTATGGAAATGATCGCCCAAGCTACTTATCTTGTTGTTGCTTATGTTGAGTGTGAAGGTGTTATCAGGTAGCAATGGCGGTAGTTCAACCAGTCCGAGGTACGAGCAGTCGACATTGCAAACAGTTCGGGACTGATCTCCCTGTATAATCATAATGCTATATATGTTGCAGGAGCAGTTTCCATACATCGGTATGCTTGGACACTGGGTACTGCACTTCTTGATGCTCTCAAGCTGTTTAACTGAAACTAAATTTGTTGAATTGAACCACTTGTGTGTTGCATTAAAGATGCAAAAGGAATTTTCCGGGTTGACAAAATTGAATGTATCCCCATAGATCATCTGACTAAGTGGTGTGCAGAGCAAACGCATGTTACCACTGAAAAATATAATTTCCATAATAAAAGACTGCGCAGCAAGTTTCATTGAAAGTCAAGCTTACCTAATATCTAAAGATATATTTTTGTTCTGGTTTCGATTCGGCACACGTGTTAGCAGATTATTGGCTATGCCCAAGAATTCTAGGTGTGGCACATCTTTGACGGCACGCGATGGAATCTCTGAAATATTATTATTCGACATGTTTAGACATTTAAGCCGTGAATGGCGCGGAAAGGCGTTTGTCAGCTGCATTATGTTCCCATCCGTGACGGCAAGCGACTGCAATGAGCGATATATCGGATTGGAGAGGTCCATGGACTGCACGGTGAGATTACGAATGTGCAGATTGCGAATATGTAAGTTCCATTTGGATATGTTGGTGCAGCTTGAGACCATCGAAATATGCGTGATGTTGCAACAGTACCAAGAGTTGGCACGCGTAGGATGCTCCTGACACTGACAGCTGTTGGAGTCACGCTCGCGGCCCTGCTGATAATGACTCTGTAAAAGGCTGCTATTTTGAGTGTATTGTGCAGCATTGTCTGCAGTTATATTGTCAGTAGCGACGCCTTCCTCTATTTTCACAGCCGAGAGCTCCATACGGTCGAGTGCGCCCGACTCTTCGCTTGTAGAATTGTGTCGCCGCCAATTAATACACAGCTCTTCTTCTACATAAAAGCAGCTCTTCAAATAATCGGGCGATTCAGAGGTGGCTGCAGAGGGTGCAGCGGCGGTTGTACTTGCTACGGGCGTTATTGGTGGGACTAGATCTGCCTTTTGCACTTCCACAGGTTGTCTTTCAACAACAGGAACCTGCGGATTAGGTGGTAGCGTGCCGATAGCTCCCTCTATCGACTGCGTGACCGACGTTAGCTCTGAGGGTGTAACCGCCAAGAGCTGTGGCGGTGTCGTAGCTACTTGGTCGGGGTTTGCGCATGCGTGAGCTACCATTAAGAGTAGAACTAACTGCAAGAACAAGATACCCACTCTCATTAATATCGCCGATAACTGTTGAACAACAATCTAAAAATATATTTATGCACGTAAATATTGACTTTATGGCACCCAGCTGGCAATATTGACACTAATAATTACCACGCCTGTAACTCAATACGTATGGGATTGGCATGCGGTTAAGTCAATTATATTTAGTGCCGACAAAGGACCAAAGGAAGGAACCGCCCGCCAGCTTGTTGCTTTCAGCTTAGCAGACCTTCTAGGTTGCACTAATTAAACATGATAACAAGATAACCAATACTTTTGAAGATACTTTTTTTTTACCGAATGGAATTTGTAGTTAATTTTATTATTATGAAAATAGAAAATGAATATAGTAGAAGATATTCACATTTAAACGCAATCAAATCAATTTTTTATAGATGTATTCATAAGCATATATATATCTTTGTCTGAATTTTAATGTTCATTACAGTTGTGTTAGTTGAAGTGCATTGAATTCGGTTGCATACAAGCCTTAAGCAGACTCACTTGCTGAAATCACAATAAAGCATGCATGTGCGAAATATTTTCTTGCATTCATATACTTATGTATGTAAGTGCGTGTGCGCGTCTGACTTACGTCCTTAGAGGAAAACATTGCATCTAGTGCGGCGCGTCAACAGAAACTGCGTTTTGGTAAATCAGGGTTTATATATTTGAAAAACAAAGCATGATCACATCTTATGTATTAAATTATTTTTTAACACGCTGCACATAAGAAAAGTTCTTCATCACAGAATAACCATCAGGCGTAACAGAGACACTTGTATGCCAAAAAAAAAAAAAAAAAAAAAGCATACACTTGTTTTTTATACACAAAAATGTAAATTTTAACTGAAGAAAAAACAGAGCGAATGGTATCGATATCAACACGAAAGGCAACAGTGTCTACATTGCAGTTAGTCGCTATTTAATAGAATAAAAGACTCATAATTGTGCTAAAAAATACCACATACCACAAGAATATTCAGTATTTTTATAAAAAGGCGTTAAGAATAATAGCTCTGCTCTCTTCGCGCACAAATGACCACAGGGTATCATTCGTCTGTTCTTATCTTGTTTTGATCGATCAAAATTAGCACGGTAGCGACTGTTTTGTTAAATCAACACACGATATTAACTGCTATTGAAAGGAATACCAATATATAAGCAGTAGGTAACGGAAAGGTAGCAGTTAATATAGATATAAATTATATGATTTGCATTAGTTAGCCAGCTTCTCCTTATTTGATTCATGAAACAGAAGACAACGAGCCAAAATGCCTGTCGATACTGGCGAACTAATGAAAGCATTAGCAATTATAGCTAATGAGAGGAATATTCAGGTTACGGTCAAACAGTCAGGAAAAGGAACGGCAATTTGTGCTGCATGTTGCTTTGCAGGTGGCTTATTGATGGGTCCAGTCGGTATGGCTCTTGGAGGTGCAGCTGGCGGAATCGCAGCCTACAAGTGGACTAGTGGTAGGTGTCATATGCTTTAGCGAACCAAGTGGTCCTTATTCGCTTTTTTGCTTGTTAAGGTACGTTTCGCGCACTGGGAGAAGTTATATTGAATGATTTGACAGATTATCAACGTGAACAGTTGGCGCAGCATGCAACAAAAGCCATCGCCGACATCGATCTATCGGATGTACCTCAACTTTTGGCATTGATAATGCGAAACGCCGATATTAAGCAGAAAGTGTTTGAAGCACTCATTTTCTTTTTCACCAATGAACTTAAATTGGAAATTATTGATTGATTCTTGTGGAGAAATTTTGCAGTACTGTGATTAAATAGGCCATGTATAGTGTTATAATAACAAAACAAAGATTTTAAATACTATAGATACATATGCTTGTCGAATTTGCCTACATTCTTCTATTCCCACTCAACGTTTACTTGATCCCAATCATCAACAAAGGGTTGATCTATGGTGTCAATCAGCAGACCACAGTAAAGACAATCTGCGGCAAGGATTTCCTCGATTTCTGTTTTGAGATCATTCCGTTTTTTTAGTTGTTCCACTGTCGGAGGATTGCCTGATCCAATTGTTTGTGCCATCAAAGTTTCCATTTGTTGCTTAAGCATTGTGAGGCGACGACTTCGTTCCTTGCTTATCATTGGAACCACTTGCTTTTCCAGGCAATCACTGTGGAACTTATGACCACATATGTACACGAAGAACGGCTTCACCAGTAGTATAAGATCACAAATGTCGCAAGCATCCTGAGCCTCCATGCGGATACTGTGCGCTTTCAACTTACGCAGATCCTTACACACCCGCTCCGACTGCTCCCTTGATTCTGCCATTTCACGCTGCAGCTCTTGTATGCGTTGATTATAGTCCTGAAAGATAATAATTTAATTCGTCGAATCACCTAATGAAATCCAGTTATGTCTGTTACCTTTAGAGCATCGCAAATTGCTTCTTTGAAATTATCAATTTTCTCAAAATCGGAAAAGAATGGCAGCAAATCCTCGATTCGCAATAAGTCACATTGTTTCAAAAGGCTTAGTGCCTTCTTTACATCATTCACACCCTTGATGTCATGGTAGGCTAAAACATGTTTGTGTTAAGCTATGTTTTCTATTCTGAAGTGATATAATTATTCACCGATTCGTAGCCATAATTTGCGGCGGGTTTCGCTGTCCTGTGGCTTAGAGGCCGTCTCCTTAGCTAATTTCATATCGAATTCGAGTGCCAAATCGACAGCAGTTGTCCACATGCACAACATGCACTGTAGAAAAACACAGGCTACTTTAACATCCAGCTCTGTGCATACCTTGAGTGCAAAATGTATGTCATAGTGAACCAGCGACTCGTCCCGTCCCTGTATTTCGAGGTACTTCATTAACTGGTTCTGGTCGTACTGAGCATACAAATGCAGTAGGTAATTGTGTATAGCATCGTTCAAGGTATTGAGCGTATAAACCGCAAACTCCAGATAACGTATGACTTGTTCACGCTGCTCCTTCGTATCGATCACCACAAGAGTGGAAACCACTTTTTCAAGGTCTAGTTTGGTACCCTGTGCCATTAGAGCATCGATCGTTTGCTTAGGCAGCCGCTCCATTAGCTGTGGCGCATACTTGTAATAGAGTGTGAGATCTCGTTGTTTACAGAGTGTTTGCAGTGCTTCAATGTAACGATCAGCTTTCAGTTGCTGCCCAATAACCTCTTCGTAGTCGTCTATAGAAATAGCAAACTGTGCCAAGTTATGTGGATCCGCATGCTTCGCTATGAGCTGCCTTACGGCTATTCGTTCTTGACGGGTGCACTCCAACACAGGTGCTTGGCTCATAAACTCGTCATACTCGGTCTGCCATTCATTGCGCCACGTGTCGTCTTTGCCGGGTGTATTGATTTGCGTTAGGTACAGATCAATCAACCATATCACTAAAGCCTTGACTGCATCAGCTTGATTTTCGTCAACATTAAGTATGAGTTTGCTTAATCGCTTTTTAACGTAGTTTACTATTGGGCGCTTATCAGGCAGGACCATAAACTTGAGACATACCGTTTCGAACGACTGGTTGGTTTCGGCATAATAATTGGCAGCCACTTCATAAGCTCCTTCACTAAAAGCGGCTGCGGCGCGTTGCTCCAACACCATTTCAAGATTCTCGGGTACTTCTGCAGCGTGCACAGTTGCCAATTCGTATTGGCCTTTATTCAAATAGATGCGCCATATGTTGCGTTCCTCTCGCGTTATCCTGAGGGTGAACACCGCCTTATCTGTGTATACGTAAATATCACCAGTCACTGCATCCCGTTCTATATTTAAGAGTTTTCCAACTCTGTTTTCTTCGAATGTTTCGTGGTAGACTTCTTCCTGGTTAAGTAAGCAAATAGCTTTTATGTAGTCGGCATATAATAATACGACATGATATTCCGTCATGACAAAGGATTTGGGTGCGTTCATGCGGCGTTCGTCAAAGGACAAATGTTTTCCCCTCTCAAAGTCTAAATTAATTAACGTGTCCCCCAGTAAAGGGTTATTGCTGCTCGCGTCAATGGAAACCTATAAGTGATAAGAATAAAGTCTTATAGTTGGAATATATATAGCTGTACGATAAATTGACTAACCTCGCCGATTCGCAGACCGGCACCACATAGCCAAGCCCATTGTTTTGGATATTTGCTTTTGGGAGGAGCGAAGAACCGAAGCACCGAAAACCCCAACTCCGTTTTTTGCTTCTTACAGAATGGCTCCTGCTCTCCATTTACATAACTCGTAAATATAGGTTGCAGGGAACGCTCCTCTTGTTTGAGGGTTTCCTGAAATGTGTAAATACTATCCGGAGTTGAGGCGACAACTATCCAACGATTAGTGTTGGGCATACGCAGCACCTCTAGCCCATTAATTGGATATTTAGAAAGACCCAGACCAAGGTCGTAGAGCTGTTTCCGTTGTGTATCACAGGTCGGACCAAGTTCAGTTTCAAAAATTAGCCCTCGACTTGTACCCAGCAATATAGCTCCTGTCGTTGATTCATTGCCGTGATACTTGTTAAATGCAATCGCTGTAATCTCGTGATCTTTAAGTTTTTCAATTCGGCGTACTTTTAGTTGTTGGGCTTTTGGTGTCTCTGAGCCATGTATGTAGAGAAAGTCGGACGAGACACCTTGCGATTTAGGGACTAGAGCCACAATGAGGTGATGACCAGAGGGATCAAGAAAAATATTTGTGATCTTATATCCAGTAATATATTTTTCCAATGCAACTTCTACAATAAATACAGACATTAGTGTTAAGGATAGTGTATAGAAAAAAGGGCTTACGGCCTGGGGGTATAGCACGAGGTAGAAAGAACCGTAGCAGAGCCAACCTGCCTTCTGCTGACAATAAGCAATACAGCCAATTTTTCGATACGATTAAGTTCGTCAAGTCTCCGTTACAGCTGCTCGGAATGTTTAGTATTAACTTGCGTTTACTAAATATTTCATCTTCGGATTCAAAAGGATTTCCACTTGCGGTAGCAACGTAAGTGTTTGTGTTATTCGTGGAGCTGGGGCTCTCGATGCGGGGCAAGAATTTCGGTTGCAACGTGTCTGCATTTGCCATTTTGATTTGGCTAAATTTCATATACAGCACGTTTCCACAATCGCCGTTTTTTAATTTTCTATTTTTCTGCAGATTGTTGTTTTCAATCAACGCCCAATTAAGTGTGACCAACGACAACTTAAAAAGTACAAATATACCAAATAAACTTAAAGCAGTATTATTTGTGACAATCGATTTTCGATGCTGCCATTTTTTTTTTTTCATTTTTTGGAACACATTTTAAGAAGGCGCTTATGA
Source organism: Drosophila nannoptera (assembly GCA_020883555.1). NCBI lineage: Eukaryota > Metazoa > Arthropoda > Insecta > Diptera > Drosophilidae > Drosophila > Drosophila nannoptera. Next base: position 8,649,677 of record JABVZY010000290.1, on the reverse strand, counting down.
ATTAAAAAATAATTGGAAATGGGTTAAAACATATTATTTCTTTCTAAATTGCAAATCCACTTTTTCGTTTCAGATGTTTTACCTACGAAGCATTCTTGGTCGGTTAGCCAGATGCGTTTATTTATTAGTTGAGAATGCTTCTTTCCCAACACCGCCTCCATTTTAAATATATTTCTTTCCCTCCGATATGCCAGATTGTTTGTTATGACGAACTGCATGAAGAATAGTGATAAAGTATTTTAAAATAGATCAGGATTCAATTTACCACTTACAGCTACTGCGTACTTTCTAATTACTGAACGCATTATTTCGTGTAATTCGAACAATAACTTAGTTCTTGCGTCGGAGTCGTCCAAGCTGCGGATTGAGTGAGATATGGAATCAATTACAATCAGCTTTATCTACAAAAAGGAGAAGGCGCTGGTATGTGTTAGATCGTATTTTCTTCCAAATAAATATGCTACATACATTGGGTTCTATATCCAGGTACGCATGACAATTGTATAAGCTAGCCATTAGTGCGGCTAAATTTTTACAACCTATATAATATACATTTTGCAACATATCTGTGGGTGTGAGTGCTGATCCAGCCGAACAACTTTGGCTAAACCGCGTATTGAGATGCCAAGATGCAAAAGCTATATAAATATAGATGTTAAATTACTGAAAAATTCAGGTATAATATATAAAACACCACATACTCTTCAGTTTAGCAGGACTAAAGTCTTTACGAGTATCCAAGTATAAAGCTTTGCACCCGTACTGAAGTTGCACATTTAAACAAAGTTTCATACTAGGGAAATATTCTGTTGGTTTTAAAGTGTTTACTCATATGCTATCACTTGCCACAAATGAGTTTTTCCGGTAGCAGGTTTTCCAACCAGCTCGTAAACATTGCCGCTTTTTATGCCTCCCTTCAAATATTTATCGAGTTCTTTAATACCAGTAGTTATTGTGGTGGGTCGAGCTTTCCCTTTGCTCAAGACTGAACTAAATTCCATATTTATTGTCTCTGCACCACACAAAACACAAGCCTTGTTCGAAGACAACTGGCATTTTTTCTGGTAACAAGTCTATCGCCTCAGCGAAATGAGCTACTTATCGATATAACGCAGAGTTGTATTTTGTACTTTATTATCATACATGGGAATCTATAGCTTAATCGAGCCGAACAAATCCTAACTAGGCTAGGCTAAAATTTGCTTCAACATATTTTTATGTCTATGTCGCCTATTGCTTGGGAGACGACTAGTTTTTTATACAAAGCATCAAGAAGGAATTATTGAGGTCATTATCAGCGATCGTTCATTTTGATAGGAATGCGGAGCCCTGGTATATTTCGTAAACGGGATCTACGAATGTATGTTATTCGGTAATTGCAGTCCGAAATTCCACTGTTGGTGTTACTTGTTGCATAAGGTCATTAAGATGACCTTCCTATGAATCAAATGTCTTAAAAAGTTCAGGATAATGTAATATTCATATTCATATAAAATAATATAATAATAAAATAGTATCCTTTAAATCTATGAATGACAACAAATATCGAAACAGAAGTTCTGTAACCTTCGGACTGATTCGGCTTTTTAAATACCATATGATATTCCAATATTGTCGAAGATATACTTAATGCAAATCTGTACACTCCATGTAATGTAAATAATAAAAGTTCAATAATGATAAGACCAATTTGATTTTCCGACATTTTTAACTTTTATTTATAATTGTTGTATTTGTGTATATTTTAATTCCACATAC
>JABVZY010000290.1:8432683-8453803 GCA_020883555.1 Drosophila nannoptera | reverse complement strand
TATTGTTGTTGCTGTTCCTGTTGCTGCTGCTGCGGCTTCTGTGTTATTGTAGTTTAGTTATTTAAATGGGTTGGGGCGAGCTTTGAATTCCGTCATTTTTCGCATTTCCTTAGCTTCTTCCAATTCTCGTTGCTTGCGTTGTTCATCTTGCTGCAAAGATCGAGGCAAAATACCGAATCAGTTAGATTGAATAAAAATTAGATTGAATAAAAAATACTAGCTGGAACATGTTTTTCAACGTCGCCAGCTATCCCCAACCAAGATTCGATATATATCTTCGCCCATATGTCTGTACTAAATCTCTATATAAACCACTCGAGCGGATTTCCCTCAAGGTTATAATTTGCGGATTTCCCTCAAGGGTATGAGTGCGATCAAAGGCACTCACCCTTTGGCATATCTGTATTTAATTTAGCTTTAGAGTTGCGGCATGTGATCTGCCTTCTCTTTCGCACTTGCCTCGCCCATCCGCCTTTCGCCAAGTGAGTCATAAGTCGCAATTGCAATGGGATGAATTATTCCGAAAACAGGAAAATACACACAGAAGAACATGAATAATTGAGATATGAAAGCGTGTAGAATATCTACAAATTAGTACCGACAGTCATTTAAAGCACAAAATCTCTTCAACAGTTGGCAGTATCTAATAGAGTTTATGATCGACGTGCTTTTGTTGTTAGTGTGAGTGAGCAACATATATATATATAAATATATCTATATATGTATACAGACGTTATATGTGTGAGTGTGTTCACGTAGTTTTTGCTTTGCATGCCTTAAGCGACAGCAAACAAAAGAAAACATGATAAAAAAAAAAAAGAAGCGAAAAAGCAAAAAGCATTGCAGCCGGTTGACCCATACACTGTACACGTCAGCTTTATGTGATAAACGATAAAACCGTTTCCCCACAGCATGGGGCTGTTATAGGCAGCTGCTCAGAGTGAGCGCCGTCCTGCCTGTTTCGGTTCTGGACAGCAGTGGAAAGTGCGTTGTTAAAGAAAAATCGCAGCTGAGGCTTTTCGGTTTGCACAGATGGCTCGCACAGGCGGCCAATCCATATACTCTTGCTTAATCGCCGTATAGCGTATAACGATTATCTAGAGAATCGAAAACAGCCACTGACGCTGATAAGATTACCATAAAACTCAAAATTGAATTTTCCAAGGCAAATCGAAACAAATTGCCTTCTATGGCGTCTGTATATTGGGGTGTTGTCGTGGGCGTCGTGTGACAAGCTCTACTCTAAGTATGTGTACTTTTGTGTGTTTGTGCGAGAGTGTGAGTGTGAGTCTGTGGTTATATACTTGTTACTGTGGTTGTTGTTGCTTTTGTACCAGTAATCCAATTCGCATGTAGTCGCCATTCCGCTGCCAACTGTTATACAGGATAGGCTTTGATCCGCGCTGCGGTTAGTCCTCAGCAATTGATTGAGGCAGCGGCCGTCACTGTGCCGGTGCCTGTGCCTGTGCTTGTGCCAGGTGTCGCAGTTGCTGTGGCTGTTGTTCCTGCTGTATGATCTGATGTCCCCGTCGCAACGCCACTAATGGAATCGTCCGGCATAGAGACACTGTTGTCACCATAGAAGCGCGGCTCGTCGTGCGCCTCGCCAGGAGCCGAAGGTGCATCCTCATCGGTGTCGTCGTCGTTGGAGCTATCCGCTCCGCTGGCATTCAGCTTGCCGCTTCGCTCGCCTCCAACTCCATCTCCAGTGGCGGGTGTATGACGCAGGCGGTCGTAGCAACCATCGCAGACACGCAGCGCTTTCACGCTCTGCTGTGGCAACAGGAACTTCTTGGTGGAGCAGCCGGCACAGACGACAGCACCGCAGTTGCGACAGTGGTGGCGTCGCTGCACGAAAGTGAACTGCGTTTTCTTACAGTGCATGCAAATGCTCGCCTCAGCATCGGGTACCCAGACAGCCGCATGATTCTCAACAGGCTTTTTGCCACTCTTTCGCAACAAATCCTCGACGCACTTGTTGATATGGGCCATCCATTCCTGCTTCTCCGTGCTAGTAGCCGCGTAGACGACAAACGATTTGGTCGTGGTGCGAATATACCAGCCATTCCGGTACTGCTGATTATCCGCTATCGACTCAAGGGATACTTCCTCGAGGGGTATGATATGCTGCTTGTTGTACTTCTTCTTGCCGAGCAGAATGTTGCCGTAAACGAGTATGTCGTTGAATAGAAAGAATTGGCGAGATTTCGGGCGCTTGCGGCACATCTTTGTCAGAACGCCCTCTCCAACAAGAACGCGTCCTGGCACAGCGAGCGGCACACCTGAACTACCAAAGCAACTCTCCACCGACGCGATGCGACGCGTGTTTAGTTCCGAGTTGACAAGACGATCAACCATTTTGATAACTTACAGATTTTTCTTTTTCTGCTTTTATATTTTTGCTTTTTTTATTTTAACTTTTTCTGCGGTTGTGTTTCTGCTTGCTGCAGGGAAAGTGGCGCTCCCTTCCGTTGACTACAGTTGAGAGCTTTGTTTACAGTTTATAGTTTTCTACACAAAGCGGCGGAGAGACTGTTGCTTCACAAACCACCGTAGCGTACTTCAACTGTGACGGCGATGTGTTGTTGTTTCTGCTGCTCCCACTGCCGTTGCAAGCGTGTGTCTGTATGCGTATCTATGCTTGTATAAGTGACTGTGTGCGTTTATTGGGCGCAGCTGCTCTAAATCCTTTTGCTTACTTCAATTTCAAGTTTGTGCTCCGTTGCGTTTGTACCGAAATTTTTCTATTTCAAATTTATTACGGAAAGTCACGCGTTGCGCCCTTTATGCAATATTTATATACATATCTGCACAATATAACTGTTTTCTACGCCGTCCAAAACGTCATGACTCACACCACACACAAACAACAAGTATGCATACAGGCATATGTATGTGTGTACGATTTGTAGTACATGTGTGTTTTTATATTTTTATATACTTGTCTCTTTAAATGTATTCGTCTTTCTTAAATCTTTTTTATTGTTCACTTTTTCAGCCTACTTGCGTATTTTGCTCTATACTATTTAGGATTCTGATCTTAACAACTACCGATTAAATAAAAACTGAAACTTTCGAGCTCTGACTACAATGCTGCTGAAGTGCAACTGTAAACGCAAATATGAGACCATACTCTATTTATGTTAACGCAATGTAGAGACGTTGTCATTTATCGTTATCGCTAAGCGTATTGACAATCAAATGCAACACTGCCCATTAGGATGTGACCAGAGTTATGTTTGGTTTAGATTTAGTTTTGTCATCTACCTGTTTCTTTTTTTCCGCCATATTACACTGTACTGCGTTGTTATATTCCCTGCGTTCACGAACCCGCTGATCAGCATGTAATTGAAATGGTTTCTCATCCTGTAGAACTGCCCGCCGTGCATGTTTGGCCAGTTCATGTTCCTGTTGCAACAATTTCGATTCCTATAAACACTTCCAATAAGAATTCATTGAAGGATTGGAATTATTAACAACTAAATAGCCACTTGCCTGTCCCCGTCGTCTGCGTCGTTCCATGTCTGTATACGAGTGCTTCATTGTTTCCGGCGTTACGGGTATAGTGACCTTGTGTGAAACTAGTGTGTCTGCCAAACGTTTATGCAGCAGCTTAAAGTTTGGCACTGGCTTGCTATGAAACTCGCGCGCTTTACGTTCCTCCTCCTCACGCTGACGCATAATCATCTCTCTCTTGGCCTGATAGACATCTTTGCACACATATGCCCTTGGAACCTTTGTCCCCAAGACTGATGGCTCTTCTTGTCGTGATACCGGTTTAGGTGTCCAATTCAACCTTAATCTGGGCTTTTGCTCTTCATTAAAAGATTCGTGCTGAAGTTCTTTTGTCGTATTCCGTTCATCCAAAAGCTCGGATTTCATACAACTTATTTTATATTCTAGCTGTGATTTGTCGTCGTCATCGTCCCCGTTCTGCTGAGACTCTCCATTGACTTGTTCCACAGAATTTGTTGTTAAATTCAACCGTAGTTTCAATTCAGTTTCAAGTTGTAGTTCAATTCCATTGACTTTAGCCAAATCCTGATAACAAGCCGACTCTTGATTTGATTGTGTTTCTTCAGTCTTAACGTCGACCGCTTGTGGAGCTTGTGCAAAATCAGATGCCAACTTCTGCTCAAGTTGTATTTCAGTTTCCTGCGGCACGTTTATTAAAGTGGTCTTTTTCATATCATTATTTGCTGATTGACTCTTCGCTTGAGATTTATTCATCAGGTTAAGAGCTCCCAGGTTCTCTTTGTTTGAGAATGCGTCAGCTGAGACGGCATTACATTTGAAAATTAACTGTTAACAAAATTTGTATCAAGCATTTGCCAAACATACCATCAGGGCTTATATTGTGGTCGCCAGCCTTCATTTCGTTCCAGTCGAAATTGATATCTTGACTATAGTTAAGCGCGTCTGCCAGAGCGTTCATCTTGGATGAAGAGCCAGCTGCAAAAATGGCGCATCTTTGGTAACTAACTGTAAAATTTAATCCGTCGACGATGGCGACTCGTACCAAAGAAATTTTCGGAATGGTCCAAATTATAGTCACCAACGATTATTTCGTCCCAGTCGAAATCGGATCCTTTAATTTCAGTACTAGTTAAATTAGCCATATTGCTGAAACACTTGCGTCGCCAAAATTTCAAATAACATGAAAACAAAGACACACACGCTAAGCTATCGGGTTCTTTTGGGGTGACTATCGATAGCTTGGCATTTTTTCATCGATTATTCGGATGCATTACAATTATAATTGAAATTTTGGACATAAATTAAATTTGACTACGAGTTGCCAATGTCCGAAATTTTAAACTATATTTCCGTAATTATAATGATGGGCTCGCCCAAATAGATATAGATATCTAGCATACAATAATATTTCTCATTCTTTTATGACTTATTATTGACTTATTATCAATGCCATATTTTATTATATTATCGTAAAATACAAAACTGCAGTCAATTACTTATAATATACCCAATAAGTGTATAACATAAGTTACCTATGTTCTTAAAACCAGAGCTCAGTCTTCCTTTTCAAGTAGCTTTTGATAGGCCTACTTGTTTGAATTATTTTACCGTTTTTTGTACATCATTTAATTCTAATTGATCGAAAAATCATTGGATAGCTAGCAACCATTCATTCTTTAGAAGCGCATACCCCCAGGCGCCATCGAACGCTTAAAATCGACATTCGAATCCCTTTTATGTTGGCGCTTACGCGGCATCAACGCGGGAGGATTATCAGTAGGAAGCGTGGCCACACTAGGCTCGTCCGGGTCGCTACTGTCTCCACTGGCAAAAAGCACACGGCGTACGCTGCGTGGGGCCGATACCTCGCCCTCATCATCCGTTACGACCAACGTTCTGGTTCTCCTCCTACCATGGATTGCTGCCCACTTGAGATTATCATAGACAATCAGACAAATCTGCACAACGCTCATGCATTGACCTGAATAGCAGCGATAACCCAATGTAAGCACCATCTGGCACGATTGGCCTAGGTCTATGCCACCATCATCCTCATCATAATTAAGTGCTTCAAGCATACCATTGGATGTGATATAACGTAACGAATCCATACTGTTAGCGTTCATGGTGGGCCGTGGCGGTGTTACCAGCTGACCTGTGCACTTGTGACCAGAGTCTACTTTCGCATCTACATTCCCACCAGTATCTTCGCTATCGCTATCTGCACGCAATTGTAACGATATTGGCAAGTCCTTTGGCTTCTTTTTAAGGGTTTTACGTTGTGGTTTGAAACTCTTGGCAAACCGCTTTTTTAAAAATGATTCCTCTAATTCATCACAATCACGCACAGTTTCAAACGACGTATGCTTATAACGTGACGTTAATTGGGTCCGCATGAAACCAGTTACGGCAGTTCCTCCTTTTAAAATGCGCCCCTTTAGGGACAGAACGCAATCATCCGCCAGCTCCCTGCGTACGTCTCCATCGTCAACGCTCTGTATAAAGCTTTGCAACACTTGGGAGAGCGATACTACAATTTACGGACAGTCAGACGCAAAAAAAACATCAGCATATTTTGTAATTACTTACCAGGCTCTTCATTTCTTTGTTCATGCATATTTTTTCATTCATTTATTCATGCATGCGCATATACGAACAAAAAAATATTTGGATGATGCGCGACGTGAGGCAATGATGTATGTGCGCACACTGGCGGCGACGAGTTATCGATGGTACACAAATAGCAATGGCTATCGATATCCACTATTTATAATTTAAGAATTTAGAATTCACAAAAATATCTTATCGATATTTAGAACGTATCGCCTGTGCCTATTTATATTTATATTTTATTTAAGTGTAATAAGCCTGCGCAGTCGCAAACATATGTATGTTTAAAAAATTCAATTTGAGTTATCAAACTTTATATACATTCAATTTTTTTTTTTGAAACAAAAATTATCTACGAATCTACGAACCACTATATTAACTATTTAGACAAAGTTGCGAGATGGGCGCAAACAATAGCAAGCCGCAAACAGTGGAAATACCAAATACGTCGCCATTTCAAATCAGCCGCGAAGTTTTAGAACGTGTCGAGAAGGCCACCAAAGTTGAGACGGGACCCTTCACTACCACCTGTGAGCGTTGTACGCGCCAAATAGCAACTGGTGCGCCAGCAGTGAGCCCCATCGAAACGTCTGATTCAGCCGGCGGTGAGAAATTGGCGCAAGTACAGGCTTATCAGCAGCAGCAGGCAGCAATTTCTTCGTCATGGGCTCGGCGTTCAACTGAAATTGAAGAGAACCAGTTCACCAAGACACTGGATCGTGTGCACAATCTGTTTGGGCAGCCGGTTAAATGGGCTAAGGCCAATGAATGTTCAGCGGATATTGATCAAATGGAAAAGCAATTGATATCCTGCTATCGTCAGAACGGCAATGAGCCGCTCAAGTGTGCTGCTTTGGCTAAACAGTATCATACATTTGTGTTCAATAAACAGGTGGCTGCAGTTAAGAATAATCAACCTGGTAGCCAGGATGAAGATATGAAGGGCTTTGATGAACACTGATGTGTCTCTCGCTGATAGAATAAAAACCATGCAAACTATTATTGGAATTACATCAATTGCTTACAATTTAATATATTTTAAATATAACGGTCTGATTTTTGTAAATACCGAAAGTAACTAACACGCCACCTATCACTGCTGCCTGGCTGTTTGTGAGTATCGTCACTAATTTGCAGTGTTCTTCAAAAGCACACACAGCATTAATTTATCGTTATGCGAACAGCTGGTATAAACAATTCAGCTTTTTAGTTAATTTTCAAAAGCCGAAGCAGCAGCGGCAGAGGCGGCGGCAGCAGCGGTAGCATTGTCGGTGCTCATTGTCGTCATTCTCAATGCACACAGTACTAAAAACTAGAAATAATACTTGAATTTAATTTCTCGCAATCAGCGCATGCATGTACCCACACATATTCGTGCTTACATACATATGTGAGTATGCGAATTACAAGGTAGCGACAGAAAGGCAACGGCAACGGCAACGGCAACAATCGCTCATGTAAATTTACATAGAGGTTACCTATATACAGACATGTTTCGGTGGAGCTACTGACAAGGACAATTTTCTTGTTTATAGCGGCTGTAAATCTAAATCATGTCATCTGTAAGGGTTTATATTTGATAACACGCCGATTTTAGACGGCCATAAAATTACATAAACAAGTACACACGCTATGCATGTGCGTGAGTGTGTGAATATGTGCGTAAGCATGCGTAACATACATACCTATGCATGCAAAATAAGCACCAATATTATGACACACTAGCATAAAGCTGCCCCACTAGGAAATTTGCTAGCGTTCAAAGTAAGCACATGCGCACCCATTTAAATATGACCATTTCTATTTGTATTCCTATGAGTAATGCATTTTAGAATAATTTTAGATAATTATGCATAAACATAGCGATGCACACATGCACATCCTAAGGGGTACTGCATTCACGATCGATTGCAAATGTATATGTGTATGTGAGTGGGAATGTTCAATTGAAATTTTGGCGCGAATAGTGCTGTTGCAATATTCTTATTCACAAAATCGCCACATGAGTGCATCCGACCATCTCCCCGCGCATGTCCCTGATGCTTTCACGAACAAAATTTGAGCGATACGGAAACGTAAAAGCTTTGTATGATCGTCCAAGAACTGCAATTTCAATGGCAAACTGCACTTTGCCAAATTTTTATCTTTTTAGTATTTGTACATCTATAGTGACAGTTAGTTGCATTTTGTATGCTAAGATTAACGCCAAAGTGTGAGAAGTGCAGAATTTAAATTTCGCGCCTGCTCCATTCCAAGAGATCAGCGAAAGTAAAAGTAAAGCAAGTACAATTGTATAAGAAAAGTAGATACGCTTAATCCCTAGTGGCCAACTTGGTATAATTAAGAGGCACAGGCGGATTATATGTGTATATGTGAGTCTATAAGTAGGCATTGACAGACAGACAGACAGGGAGACAGGTACATATGTGTATTCAAATTTATTCAGTTTTCATATTTGACACTTTCACATAGAATTGTGTACCAAGGGCAGAGAGAGGGAGAGAGAGAGAGAGAGGGCGAGAAAGTACCACTAGTGCCCCACGCCATGCCATTTTTGGTCCATTTTATCATCTAGATTGCCGTCGCCGTCGCCGTCACGCAAGTGAATGCCGTGCCCATAGTTGCTGACCTCCATTGCATGTTCGTAGCTTAGTCAGCTTGAGATACGGTTTCTGAAGATGCGCAGCTGGCAACGCTTCGTCAAGGCTCAACTCAAGCTGCATCCTATAGCTAGAGGGGTCATAACATACGCAATCATGTGGCCCACGGGCAGCCTCATACAGCAGACGATCGAGGGACGCAATCTAAGTAAGTGCAGCAGAAATTCGCCAATTTACACCCCCAAATCATCGTCCTCTTGTCTTTCCACTCTTCCCTTTCTCTCTATCACGCACGCACGCACACATAGAGACCTACGACTGGGCGCGTGCTCTGCGCTTTAGCCTGTACGGCGGTCTCTACGTGGCGCCCACTCTCTATGGCTGGGTGCGACTCAGCAGTGCCATGTGGCCGCAGACAAATCTGCGTGTTGGCATTATCAAGGTGAGTAGTGAGCGTACTAGGGCATCTGCACAGGGTCGAATACGCACAAACATACCCACACACATTCGCATTACAGGCCTTAGTCGAGCAAGTCTCCTATGCGCCGTTCGCCTGTGTTAGCTTCTATGTGGGCATGAGCTTGATGGAGCTGAAGACGTTCAAGGAGGCCGTCGCCGAAGCCAAGGAGAAGGTGGTACCCACCCTAAAGGTTGGGGTCTGCTGCTGGCCCATTCTGCAGACCATCAACTTCTCTCTCGTTCCCGAACACAATCGTGTCGTATTCGTTAGCATTTGTAGCCTTATATGGACAATATTCTTGGCATACATGAAAACACATCATCTGGAGCAAGGGGGGAAGCAGCCTACGAAGAAAGACTCGAGTAGAAAGTGATGTTGATTGTGCATTAATCTAGACTAAATTGTTAGCTCAATATATCCAATGACTATTTATGACCGGATTTAGATTCAGAAGCTTGGTGTTTAAATAACCATCTGCATCTGTGTTGAATGGTGGCATTTAAGTAGTCCAGACATTAGTTCTGTAGCGGAGGTGGCTTTCTAGCCACGATTAGGTTGCCAATCCGGAGCTGCGTAGTATTTGGATCGACATGGGGTGCGGCACCTACAGTCTCCACGATCCAGTTTACGTAGGCGGAAACCTCCGTGAAGACGCCTGGATAGGGGGGTCGTGTACAAGGCTTTACACTCCAACTGACAATACCAATTTGCATGTCCGTTGGTGGCAACAGTAGCGGCCCACCAGAATCGCCGCTGCATTGGCCCTTGCCGCCTTCGGGCACACCTGCACACAGCTGGCTGTCGTGTAGCTGAGTCTGGTGTCGGCGACTGCACTCCTTATCGCTAAACACCTGCAGCTGCACTTTATGCAGCTGCGACTGCACCACGCCTCCAGTCTGTGGGTGTAAAAAGAGAAAGTTACAGTTAAGCTGGACTCTTGGATCAGCTGCATTAATCCCCAATACGAACCGCATTCAGGCCCCATCCAGCCAGCACAGCGCTGCTGCTTTCCTTCGTCTCCTGTAATGGCTCCGGCAAGCGAACGGGCTGCACGCTGTGGCCATAGAGGACAGGCCGTTGCAGCTGCAGCAAAGCTATATCGTGTATATACTTGTCCTGCGGTTCAAAGCCCGGGTGCACGTGTATAGCCGATACCCAAGCCACCTGGCTGGTGTTACGCTCGATGCGATTGCTGCCGTACTGCACATTCAGCTGTTCGGGCGTCGAGCCGCGCACACAGTGCGCTGCGGTCAATACCCAGCCAGCGTTTATCAAAGTGCCTCCACAGGAATGATGGCCGGTCTTGGACCGGCGCAAAGATACCTACAAACAAATTGGTGTTTCATGACAATCGTGTTCGTGTACTTGGAAGCCTTGCTTACTGCATATGGAAACTCGCCATTGCCGGCTAACGTTCCATTCACTATCTTGCCATCCTGTTCCTCGTCCACTCCTTCTGTACTGCTCTTGCTTACCAGTAATAAGCTCACAACTAGACCGACTACAGATCGCATTTCGCTTTACATGCGACTTTTAGACAGAAGTTCCATTTATTTGACTTGATGCGCCGCGGGAGCTTGCTGATACGATATAAATACCCGATGCCAGTTGGCCATGCGGGTGGTGATTTGCATGAATTAACATCGATATCACATGCACGCATACATAATTCATACAATGTGTTTCTGCAGCATTATGGCCCCCAGACTGCTATGGCAACAACTGAAGACCTTTGTTGTCCGGTATCCAATTGCGAGAGGCATGATATCTTACAGCCTGATCTGGCCTACAGGCAGCCTAATACAGCAGACATTTGAGGGCAAAAGCTGGGGTGAGTTGAGCTGCTTACCACTGTAGAGTGATAGGACAAGGAGGAACAGACATTGCTCCCAGTGGGCTAGAAATGCGAGATAGCTCTGCTTTAAAAACATGTTTCATCTCTGACTTGCGTTTAAATATATTATAAGCTCTAACCGTACTGCTTCTCCGACGTAGGTAACTACGATTGGTGGCGTGTTTTTCGCTTCAGCATGTACGGCGGATTATTCGTGGCACCAACGCTTTACGGCTGGGTTAAGGTATGTTCCAATGGCTTTAGCACATACTGCTGTAACGTCCAATCTCCCATAGATCTCTAGCGCCATGTGGCCACATACATCGCTTCGGTATGGTATAATTAAAGCGGCAGTAGAAACCATTTCCTATACACCTGCAGCAATGACTTGTTTTTACTTTATCATGAGTTTACTGGAATCCAAAACAGTACGGGAAGCTGTCGCCGAGGTCGGCAAGAAGTTCCTCCCCACTTACAAGGTATACTGTTATATATATAATATGTACATATAATTTCGTTGTATTTGGGGATTTTCCAATAGGTTGCTTTGGCCGTATGGCCTCTGGTGGCGACCATAAACTTCTCCGTGATACCGGAACGGAATCGCGTGCCATTTATCAGTGTTTGCAGCTTATGCTGGACATGTTTTTTGGCTTATATGAAACACTTGGAACATCATGAAGTGGATCAAGTTATTTAATTGTGTTGTTGTAATTGTACTTATTGTAAATATTAGCTTTAATAAAATTAGGAGACGCGGATAGTTGGCCATCGTTTCCAAATTAAGATGTGACCAGGTCACGCGTTTATATAGTCTTAAATATCGATTAACACTTAATAGTCCCTGAATGGCAATCGCAGTACGGGAATCGATATTTTTGTGAATTCGAATTGAATTTTTGTCTGGAACGATTAATTGTGAATGAATTAATCGTGTTTGATTATGTCTGGCAGCGCTGTCAGCTGTTCGTCGCACGATTGCACTGGCACATACAGCTGTGCGCGCAGCCACAGCAACCTACACAGGAAACGTAAACAAATGCTTTTCGAATTTAAATTAAGCAAACTCCTCCCAAAATGAGCGGCAAGGACGATCGATCGAAGGAGTAAGTAATACGTAATCCCAAAGCTCTTCTGCAACTGACAAATACTTACATTTTTGCAGCAAAAGGAAAAATATGAAGCAGCATAAACACTATCACAAACAACAACAACAATCTCATCGTGGATGCAATACCAGCTCCAGCTCTCCCAGAACAACTGTACGCAGTATTGTGGATGTGGCAGATTCGAGCGATGAGCCTCGCTTTCCTCGAAAAGGCTGGTCGAGCAGCACGCGCTCCCTACCGCCTCAAAAGAATCGCGATATACTGGACACGCTACCGCCGGCTGATAGCGACGATGGAGAACTGATGTCTGGCACTATTGATGAAAACGCTCGCGCTCAACTTCGTGCCGGCGATTACAAGCAGATGTCGCAGTTTCCTGGCATGGGCGGTGGCCACTTCACTTTCGGAGCTGAAAAAGAATGGAACAGTATAGTCGAGGGCCAAACCCAATTGCATACCAATGCGACCAATAGTTGCTTCACGCTTAATATCAGCCTGCTCAACTGCGGGCTGCAAACGATACCATTCTACAAGCGCATGGATTATTCTACCAACTGGTTTACTCGACAACAGATTACGGCTCAAACCGAGGAAGCAGAGCGCGCCGAACGCATTTACCAAGAGCGTGTGCTGCGCGAGTCTAATGGCCCATTCGCCCGCTCTAAAAGCGCCAGTAAATCCCATGCGCCCTCCGCAGCTTCCGCAAAGGATGCACAGCTCACTGCTTCTTCTGTTCCAAACGCACCCGACGAGCTGGACGAGTTGCTGGCGTTGACAGATATGCAGGCGCCAGAGATCCCCAATGCCACGGGTCAAGGTGTCCCGGTAGCCACCTCGCCTGTCGTTCAGCCGCCGACACCAACGAGCGCTAGCAAAAACGATGTAGAGCAGTGGCTGGACAGTGTTCTTGACGAGTGAGGGAAGTGCGTAGTTGCTGGAAAAAGTTTTACTTAGCACCTAATTAAATGTGGCTTTCGCGGAAATAAATGAAACGACCGCTTCAAGCGTGATACTGTCATCTCTTTCGTCAGCTTGCTTTTCAGTTAATATGGTGGCAAGGCTAACTTGCACGCACTGCTCAACACTAGAAATGATGGAAGCAGTGAAATGTCAATTGCTTCGTGATTTACAGGAAGTGTGTCGTTGTTCAAAGTGAATTCCATTTCCGGTTTTTATAGTATTCCGGCATTTCTAGTATTCAGTAGCAAACCAATAGTGACAAGGTGCATCGAGTTAGATACATTGATTTCTGGGATTGCAGCTTGTGTCAAGTTATAGCCACAGAGAAGGTAAGGAATGATATTAATATTCGTTTATTGGAACAGAGAGTACACTTAACCTCAAAAAAAAAAAAATTATTCCAACCATTGGAAATCGGCATCATTATTGAGGTGGTCATCCGATATGAACTCGTCATCTTCGATGTCGGCAATACGGGGGGGCCGCTGATAGAAGTCGACTAAATGAGCGTGCACCAGCTTCATCAGCTCGCATGATATCTCCAGAACAATCATGCGCTCTTGGGCACGACCGTCGCGCAACTGCAACTCATCGCGCAGCTCTTCAACGATGGTATTTAGCCAGCGAAAAAGCGTGCCAGCATCGGCGTTAGGCAGCTCTAGCATGTCCTGCTTCAAGCCTAAATCGATGCGCAGCTTTTCGGTTGATCCGTAGGGTCCGACTATCAGCAGTGCGCCAATCACGCGCAGAATCAAGTTCAGGGAGTGCAAATAGTTCTGCAGATAGACCAGCGGGTTGACCATGGCAATGGCCATCATTAGTTCGGAATAGGCACGCAGCCGATGGTTTTCGAAGCCCAGGTCGGTCAGCTTGTCCAGCATGGCCCAAAGCAGGCAGGTGCTCACGATTTGGGCCATAGTGCCAAGAACGCTGGCGTTGCGGCAGCATATGATCATATTCAGCATATTATCCGAGTCATTGAAGTCCAGCAGCGCTAACATCTGGGTGCACAGCTCATGCACCTGCCCAGTCACATTTCGGTTAGAGCATGCAGACACATACAAACACAAAGAGAGATTTCAATAGTCCTATACATGTACATATACTTACGTGAGTCTCCTCGGTGCAGGCCATGTAATCAAAGCAGCGCTGCATAAAGAGCGTGCGCTGAGCCTGGGTGCTGGCCAAGTCGTTGTGATGCAGCATGTACAGCATCATGCCGGCAAGTTGGAGGGCGGCCAACGACTCCGCTCCAAATTCGATTTCCTCTTGTGTCATCAGCTCGCCAAAAGCCTTAATTAGCTACCAGCCAGTCAAAATTCAAATGATCATTTAAATGACGTTACCAGATCACGTGTGCGCACTCACCTCAAGTACATTGTTACTGGTATGTATAAAGTAAGCTTTGTCCTTTAGGCACGATTTGCTCAGAGTCTGACGAAATTGCTCGATAGCAAAGCCCTGCGGGCGTATAGCTGGATGTCTAGAATATGGGATTTGCTTTGATTAAGATCCGTTGCAACTGATGCTGATTAAGAGCTGCGTACTCAACATACTTTACTTGTGCAGCCAACTTGGCGTTTTCACAATTCAAATGGTCAATCGTTTTTAATGAGCTGCTTGCAATTTCAACATTTTTATTTGTTCGCATAGTAGAATGTGTGCTAGTGACACTCAAGGGAAATGTTCAGTTTCTTGGGGCCTGCCCGCACACACTAACGTACTATTTGCATGCTTACATTCGTGTACGTATATGTACATACACATGTAGCGTGGCAAATACACGTGCGATTCTTACATTTTAGCATAAAAGTTGCCGTCCTGCTTTCCCTCTCTTAACCCTCCCCGAATGGTCCACGCTTACAACGGCTGCACTGCTTGAAGTTTTCTTTGCATACTTTCAAATATCTGCTCATTATGCATTCATATTTTGCAATTACTTGCCACGCACAAGCACATCCACAACACGCACTTGCTAACAAACGCTGTACAACGACAGCCAAAAGCGCAAATGCGCGCGAGAGGAAGAGGGACAACAGGAGCAACAGCGCAGCCAAGTCAAATGCGGACTGTTAACGAGCAGCGTAACTGCTAAGTTTTCTGTCTGCCTTCGCCTAGATATGTATGTCTGTATGTGTGTACGTGTGTATGTTTGAAGCTTTTTATTTTTTCGTGTGCATTTTGCCTCTTTTTTCTCTGCTGCTGCTGCTGCTCTTGTTGTTGTTGTTGTTGTTGTTTACCATTTGGCCCATTTGCGTGCGAGTGGGATGCACAGTTCTCATTGAATTTGCACATTCAGATTTTAATTATGCAGCTGCATGAAAAGATTAACAACTTTTGCCCCAAGACGGCGTATTGTGCACTTTATATAGATTTTAATTATGCATATTTTATAAAGGCAGTCAAGGGGCCAAGGAAGGCTCTGACTTCTCGTATTAAGTACATAAACATGTTGTCCCTCTTCCTCTCGTGTGTGGTTCAGCTCTTGTGCGTGCCTGACTTCTAACCTAACCTCAAATTGCAATTAAGATGAATTTGAATCATTTGTAATATAGAACTTGTCGATTCTCTCACAGCTTCCCCAATATGTGAATGCTTTTGTATATATATATGTATATATGTACATCCATACATATCTACATATAATCTCAAAGATAGTCTTGGGAGCACTTGAGCTACCCTTGCGTAATCGAAACTGCACCTGTTTTGAGTGGGAATCGGTCTGGCCAGCCTTATCTATGCGCCAGCGATCTGTTGAAGGGAACGCAAGGTGCCGAGGATTCTACTTGCAGAGATATCTCTCTGGGACGTTTAGCTTTCAGGCTTGAGCCAATTATGCAAATCAGCTTAATTACACACACACACAGTCGTGTGATCGATGGCAATCTGGGTGCGGCATTAGCCAACATTGTAATCCTGTCCTCTTTACTGTAACCACAAAGTCGCAATCAATTGCAGCTGTATTCTCACTTCAATTAGATGTCATAAAAGCCTGAAATTAACGCAGGGGGCTGAACATCCCCGCCGCTAAAGCCCTCCCCCATTCCATCAACCCGTCCAACCAATTGAATAGTGTCGAAAAAAGAACCGAGTGCCGCACAATCATAACGATAACGCATAACATAATCATCAGCCCGATGTAGATGAGGCGAGCGAGGATGATGATAAGCAGGAGCTACCCTTTTATTAGCGAGCTTTTTATGCAAACTACCCTAAGATGGAATTTGAATTGAGGTATATTGGCTGCTTGGCGGGACGTTCGAGGGGTTATACCCCACTTTAAATTTATCGATGCGAAGAGTTCGAGATTGTTTTAAATTCCCTATTGCTTCTACCTGGCGCAAGGCTATCGCAGCGATAGCTATTCGCTGTGCGTTTCCTGGCACACTTCAGAAACAGAATTGTACAGGGTATCTGGCAATCAGTGCGTCCCGACTACCATTCTACGGGTTTTTATTAGGGGTGGATCAGTGTTATTGTTTAGCAGGGCAATCTGTGAATTTTACGCCTAATTTAGGACAAATTGTTGACATACACTCGCCCACTTTTCGTGCGGGGAGGGGCTGGGCGAGAGCTCTTGCGGCAACACAAAAGCCAACAGATTTTCATATCATTAAGCGTTGATTTGTTGGGATTGCCACTGTTTTGGCTCTCATTGTTGTTGTTTCCTGTTGCTCTGGGCGTTTGTTTTTTTGTGGGAAAAATAATGAGGCGAGCGATGGGCCGCCAGTTGGGCAACTGGCTAAAAACTGGAGTTCAATTTGAAACAATTTGAAAGTTCCGAAATTGGCAATTAGCTGCCATAAGCAAATGTTGCGCTTTCCTCTCCCTATTGTTGTTGTTGCTGTGGCTGTCATGTGGAATGCGAGACGTTTGCTGTAAACACAGACGCTTAGGTCTCGGATGTTATAGTAACTGCAGCTCAAGTTCATGTTTCACGTAAACAGTAATTTTAGTCTATCGATAAGAAGCCTCAAATGGAGAGCTACTTTTACATGGGTATAAGTTTATGGAAACTATAGGGAAACGTCGCGTCGCGTAAGCAGAAACTATTTGCTTATAGATGAGCTATGGGGAACTGGGAGCAAAGGACCGTCGTCCAAGACAGAGCCGAAAGCTAGGTTAAGTGCTACATTTACGGATATCGATGATTTATCGAAAGCGCAGAGGCAAATGTCCACGAGCTATGAACAACTAAACTGAAGAGAAGTGAAACAGAAGTGATGACCCGAGAAAGCGAAGAAATGTGCCCCTTGAATTCCTGCAATCTACTATATTCATATTTTTCTAGCTCTTAAGCCAGTTATCCTTGGTGGGAGCCCATGGGAATAGCATCCGCAATAGCTCCCAAATACATCCACCTCTTACGACTCCACCGAGCTCAATCTTCAATCTCATCGCCTAGCCTATCCTATCGTCTATCGTGTGACGTACAACACTCATCTCTATCTCTATCGAGAAAGCGAAGAAGTGTGCTCAGATACCCTGATTTCAATCTCATCGCCTAGCCTATCCTATCGTCTATCGTGTGACGTACAACACTCATCTCTATTTCTATCGAGAAAGCGAAGAAATGTGCTCAAATATTCTGATTGCCTTCAATTCCTGCAATATACTAGATTAATATTTTTCTAGTTCTCAAGCCAGTTATCCTTGGTGGGAGCCCATGGGAATAGCATCCGCAATAGCTCCCAAATACATCTGCCTCTTGCGACTCTACCAAGCCCAATCTTCAATCGAATCGCCTATCCTATCCTATGGTCTATCGTCTATCGCGTAACGTGCAACTCTCATCTCTATCTCTCCATAGCTTTTTTCCCGTTGCCTGACAAGTGGATAGTCGAACTACGTGACAAGTGCAGAAACCGGAGCGAAACCAGCAAAATGAGCGATCTGAATTACATGCAGATTTCCGCATTGGAGCGCCTGCGCAAGTGGATTGAGGGCAGTCCCTTAGCGTCCAAGTGCGTCTTCATGGATATGAACGACATTAACGAGGTGAGTGACTCGCTGGGGACAGATTTCAGGGCAGGTGCCTCTTAAATTATAAGTCTATGGGCAGATTCTCCGTGACATTGACGCTCTACTCAAGGTGGTGATGTACTGGGACGATAAAATGCTGCAATGCTTGCTTGTCGTGGCTTGCACGTTGTTTATTATCTATGGGAGCCTCGGTCCGCCGAAGCACATGCGCAGTCTGCTCCTCGGGGTGCTCCCCCTGTTGGAGACGAAGGATCCGATAAGCGTACGTGCACAGTCAGCCAGTTCATAGTTCACAGAATTGTTTTGCTATTGATCTTGTTATCTTCTTACCCCCGGTCAGGTCAATGGCCATGTGGACTACCTCGTGTGTGAGCTGCACAAGATAGAGGTGGATCAGCCGAGAAATCTGTTTCTGCTAGTGGAGAGTTTTGTGGATGCCCGAGTGCTGACAGTGGGCGTCTGCCTGCTGTGGTACATCATCGGGCAGATTGTCGGCATTGAGGTTCAGATGCATCGCTATCGCCAGTTCGCGGAGCTGACGGAGGCCTTGGAAAAGTCCTCTAAGCTCAGCCTGACTGAGATGAACACCAGCCAGCTGAACGAGCTCCAACTGCTGCTGGAGGCAATAAACATGCTCATGGAACTGGTTCTGTTCGCCAACAACAATGAACTCAAATGGAGTGGCTACCCCGATCACTTCTTCCAGATGCGCCGAGCCGAGGTGGATTTCATGCTCGGCTGGGCCACTTCCATACTCTACCAGAACAACAACAACGAGCAAAACTTCAAAAAGGTGATCCACAACAACACACGACTCTAGATCGTTGTTTTGTCCTTCGGAACATATACGTGTGTACTTATATTCATTCATGCATCCATCTAACTATCCATATAGATTGACGAGCAGGTGACGGCTCTGGTGACGGCATTGAATCGCGTCCGCAAAGAAATACCGGAGCTTGTCGATTTCGTGAAGGTGCCCAAGCTCTTGCAGGTGGAAGTCGACACGTATTCGGACCTAGATGACTGATCCACCCACTAGGCTCAGTGCGCTTACCTACACATAGTATTAGCCTACGGAATTATCTCCTCGCAGACTGATTTTCAGCAATATACAGCAATATATAACTGTATATATATATAACTGTTCACCATGTCTCAGTATAAATATAATCTATTCTGAGAATTAATGCTTAATAAGACTAGATAGACTTACGGCTCCATCAGGCGGCGGCTGTCTAATTTTTTACACTGAAAGCACTCACTCAGCTGGCACACTCGACCACGCTGCTCGATCGACTGGCCGAGGCAGGTCTAGCCGAGTCGGGCCTGAAGCCAACTTCGAGCATGTTGTCTTGCTCCTCTCTCGGGCCCACGAGCCCTTTAATGGCTTTCTCTCTCTCTCTCTCTCTCCCTCTCTCTCTCTCCCTCTCTCTCTCTCCCTCTCTCTCTCTCTCTCTTTCCACAGTTATTTACAATTCTTTACAAATATTTACTGAATTCGATCTCTGTGTACGAGCGCGGATCTGCAGTTAATGCCGCCCGGAGACAGGAGATTGGAGGTATCTGGCTGGGGTAATCGGGGGGAATGCGTGCTCACTATAATGGTCGATATTAGCCTTAGCAACCATAGCCATTTTCTGTTCAAGCCAGTTGGATATATTTCTTCGGAATTGAACGGCTACAATTACATTATATGCTATATGATGTTATCTATTTCTCTCTCTTCAAACTAGCCCAACATATGTGAACACTTCCTCGCGCCCTCAATCCTCTTGTCTGTGGCGCTCATTTGCGGCTTTTGTGCGGGCTAGGAGATGCGTTCATAATGCGACAGATTATATCATAGCTTACAGCAACAAGAACAACAACAACAACACCGGAGCGACAGTGACAGTTACAAGAATAAATACAAAAACGATGACAATCGCTACAACAAGAACAACAACAGCAAGAAAACAGAACTCTTGACTTTCGAGTGAAACTTTTAGCCGAACTCTGCCCCGCCGCTGGCTGTTGAATATCGGGGGCGACGGGTGGTGAGTGGTGGGTGGTGGCTGGTGCTAAGAGCGCGGCCCTCTTGTTGTCCTGCTCGTTGGTGGTGGATTTCATTGTTCCATTTGTGGTGTCTGTGCTGGCCTTGCTTGCGGTTTCGGTTTCGGTCTTGGCTTCGGTTTCATTTTCTGATTAAAATGTTTGTCATTATCCGTTTGGAAAAATGTTACAAATTGTGTTTGTGCCGCGGGGCGTGTGGAACACTTGTCTCAGCGTGCTTGTTGCTGGTGATGTTTGTGGTTGTTGTACCTCGTTGATGCTGCCATCGTTAGCACCAACGGGATTCCAATTGTGTGTATGTGTGTGCATTTACTGTTAAATTGCATGTACCTAACAGGACGCGGCTCGTCTTTACAGTTTCTGCCATATTCTTGCGATTTAATTATCATTTCTTATTGCTATCATCATCATTAATTTTCATTGAGTTGGAACCGCACGCAGTACCCCAGCAAATCAGCTGAGGCATCAGAAGTGAAGTATCTTAGCGAACAGTCTTGCAGTGTCATAGCTAGCAGCTATGACTGATATGTGCAATTTTTGGCCTTCCCTCTGACCAGCCACATTACCTCTGTGTGCGCGTGTGTGTGTGCTTTTGAGGTTAGCTTTGCAATTTGCGAGTAGCGAAAGCTTAATGCAATTAATAACTCATTAAATAAATACAAATCAAAGTGGAATACACGGCACAAACAACTGCGAGTTCTTTCTGCTGCACTCAAAGGCTGACAGACGTAAAATGTACCAATTAAAAAATGCTATTGAAATTTCAATGGCTCATCAAATGAACCGCAAGCAGAATCAAATCCGCACAGCCAAGCCAAGACAAAAGGAAAGAGAGGGGTCCGGCTTGCTATGGAGATAGCTTCTGTCTGCTGCACTTTATTCATTAAATTACATTCACATTTCATAGACAATTTCATGGATAACTGTAATGCAAACGGCAAAGTCAACTTGTTTCTTTTTTCCCATTTAATCCCTTGCTCTCTTGCTCTCTCCTGCTCATCCTCTCTTTGCTTTTCTCGTTTTTTCTTTCTT
>JABVZY010000290.1:8264903-8278485 GCA_020883555.1 Drosophila nannoptera | reverse complement strand
TACCTTTGACCCGTTCCCTTTTAACAAGTTTGTGTGTCATTTTTTGTGAATGTGTGACTTTTCCGATTTCCATAAGTATTAACTCATATATATATATTATGTACACTTATCACACACACACACACACACGCACACACAGGTACTACTTGCTGAGTGAGTTTCATTAAAAAACAGTTTGTTTCTTATCCTAATTTAATATGTTTTAATAGAGAGAAATATATATGTAAATCTATGAGCTTGCGCGGCTACAGCCGCGTGTACTCGGCGCTGTGGGCGCGCCGCCGCTCCGTCCAACCCTTGTAGCCCTGCCACAGCTGATTGAGCACGTCCGCGAAGAGCACGGTGCCGAAGAAGACCAGGATCGTGCCCAGCCAGTGGATGAGGGTGAACGGATTGCGGAAGTAGATGATGGAGAAGAGCAGCGAGACGAACTTGCGCAGCGTCACGACGAGGGTTACGGTGAGCGAGGCGCACTCCGTGGTCAGCACATAGACGGAGCTGATGCAGATGTACTGGGTGACCACGTTGCAGAGCAGGTAGAAGAGCATCAGCGGAAAGCTGAGCGACCAGCTCAGGCCAGGCGCGGCCACAGAGACCGTCTCGGAGGCAACGGCTATATTCCAGTGCTGGGCGATGTTGCTGGCCATGATCAGGAAGCCGGGCAGGGGCAGCATGTGCGTGAAGAAGAGCGCCTCGTTGGGATGCTTGCCGTAGCGCTTGTAGATAACCTCCTGGTAGATGCCCATGTAGGCTGTGACCAGCAGGGCGATCGTGAGCAGGCCAATGCCCACGCCCCACCAGAAGAAGTCCGAGAAGGAGGTGTCCACCTTCAGGGAGGGGTGCGTGTTGTCCTTGACGTCCCCGCTGGACACCAGCGTGCAGAGTATGATGCCCGCCGTGATCATCGCCACGGAGCTGTACTGGCGCAGATTGTAGCGCTTCTTGAGCAATATAATGCCCATGATCATGTTGGCCATCAGCGAGCCGCTGCGGAAGATCATGTGCAGGGGCATCGGGATGTTGAAGTTGAACGCGTAGTTGTTGCACACGTTCGCCCCGAAGAAGAGCAGCACCAGCTTCACGTAGTCCCTCAGCGCGATCTTGGGCTTCACGGTGAAGAACTTCGAGGTGAATATGAGGCCTTCCAGCGCGATGAAGAGGAACTGCGAGAACGTGATCAGGTTGCCCGCGCCCGGATCGATCTTTATGATCAGCTCCAGGAAGACGACGTTGCTGCAGCAGCCGACGAACACGAAGATCATGGCCAGCAGGGCCTTCAGGTTGATCGCCATGTTAGTTGTTGCGTGGAAGCGACTTCTTCTTCTGCTCTGCTCTTCTGGGAGATAACGATAGCTGGCGGGCGCTATCAATGGCCGTTGACATGGGGTCTGTAATAAACTCGCAGTTATCGGAGTTACGAAATTGCGGAGGGTGCAGAGTTCCAGTGCTGCTCACCTGGCGACTCGGAGAGCTGCAACGGAATGAGAGTTAGTCTTACGCCTGTGCCGAAAATTGAGCAACGAAGAAGAAGAGCGAGAGGTGACGACATTTCGGCGAAAGCGAAAATTAAACAGAGATCCCTTCAGCTATCTTCAGGGCACTATAATTAATTGGGGAAAAAGGTTATTTTATCTACGCAGCTGGAGGCCAGATAGCCAAAAATAGAGCTCAGGCCCGCGCGAAGAGCTGGAGCTGCAGATTGGAGATGTTATCACGGCAATTCACATGCCGACCTACAGCCTATCCTATCCGGATTACAGATTCCGTAATCTGTCTGGGAGGATCGTAATCGGATCGGGTGGAACGCGAGATATGTTCATTAGAGAGCCGGGAGCTGCCTCTGTCCCGGATTCCTGGGAGATGCCTCCACTGGAAGCCGAGTTCACATAGGGCAATCGAAGGAGGTCTGCTCTATGAGTACTCATTCGCATGGAGCTGCGGGGCTTTGATCGGGTTGAACGCGGGATATATATCTTTTCGGCTGCCAAAACTCGGGGAGATTGGTCCGAAGGAAGCCGAGTTCACATGGGAAATCCGACGAATTAGTCGGGCAAAGTATAAAATATATATATAGTTTCTCGCGCTCTACTCACTCTCTCGACAGTTCCGATTTGTGGCTCGGCAATTACTGGGTCGTAAGACCGCGAGACCCCACGCGGAAAAAGCGTTGGCAGCAATCTGTGGCTACGGCTCGGGCACGTACTCCCCGGGGCCGCAGATACGGCTAGAGGTGTCGCTTCGTGCGTGATTAGAGAATACCGAAGATAGGCCGAATAGCTCAGGAATGGGCGGAGTCTTAGTTGTGCTTCGGAGGGGGGGAGGTAGGCGGCAGGTTGCCAGCGAGCTGCCAGCTCGTCTGTGTGGCCCGAATGCCCGGAGGGTACTGGACTAGCGCGGGCGCAGGCGGGGATACCCGAGGGAGCACTACGGGAGGAGCTCGAACGGAAGTTCGAATTCGATAAGCGTCTAATGGGCCGAGTCGAAGGCGAAGATAACGAAGACCTCAGGTCGAAGCGGCCCTCGATGGAACGGGAGGGGGTCGGGGTCGAGAACTATGTCTGGTAGATACCCCGAGAGGCGCAGAGTAGCCCGGAATTGGGCTTATCTGAAGTCGTCTAGGACGGGCCTTTGCTCTGCGAACTGTCGCTCCACTCGGAGCTGCTCGACGAGATCCGCTCCAGCAAATTGAGCTAGACGCCCAAGCTCAGATCTCTCTCCCCTTCCCGTTGCCCACGTGGCGTTGCTGAGCCTTACTCACTTCCGATGAGGGGACGCCGCCTCGCCTCCTGCTGGACTCCTGGAAATGTGTTCCTTCTGTGGCTTCCCCTTGGCCTCTCCGATGCGGAGCGAAGTTAGATGTTACATCCGCGCGGCTCGGAAAGAACTGAAGCGACGGCTCAGAATGGGCTCCATGCCGAGTCAACAGAGAAGACGAAGAAGCGGGAGGGGGAGGGGGGGGGGGAATGTGGAAGCTGAGCTAAGAAGAATGGCGACGACTTTCGAGGCGAATTCGACCGGAGTGGAAGTCTGCGATGGGGAAGAGAGTAAGCTATATATCCATTCTGAGCGCGTTCTCGGCTGATTCGCTTTTACCTGTTCGACGCGATGTTTGTGTTTCAACAGCTGCGGACCCAAACAAGAAGACTCGCAAACAAGAAGACTCGGGCCGAGATGGCTCGACCGAGGAATACCCTAAGCCCAAATACCTCTCGAAGGGGACAGCTACCTGGAGGGGGGCTGAGCAGGGAGGCGAAAGAGATAGAGCGATTGCATCTGAGGCGACAGAGAGGGGCATAGATGAAGAGACAGCTAGATAGAGCAAGACAGAGAGAGAGAGTGAAAGGGAGAGGGCCTACAGGAAAAGGATCGACAAGATCGACGGCCCACCAGCACCCAGAAGAGGGTATACGAAGCTTCCCACAGCTGATTACCTGTTAGTTGTTCGTTTATTATCGTAAAAATTTGCTAAGGCTCTTTAGGATTAATACAAATATTGCTCGAGGTATAGGGGGAAGGTGTGGGGGTTGAGGTGCGCACAGGGGAACGCACGGTGTCAAGGCATGGCAGCCAGAATATCACGTGGTCGGTGAACTAGCTTAACTAACTATGTATCTATGTACAACAAATACAAAGAGAAACAAAAACAAGAATTGTTCGAAAACGTAGCACGAATGCGAGCGGGACAGCGCGGCGTCGATTAGCCGGTCTTCAGCTTGGCCTGCACCCGCTGCCGCTGCCGCTGCCGCTGCGCCCGCGCCAGGTACGCGTCCTTCAGCTGGTTGATCACGTTCGCGAAGAGCACGGTGCCCATGAAGACCAGGATCGTGCCCAGCCAGTGGTTGAGGGTGAACGGATTGCGGAAGTAGATGATGGAGAAGAGCAGCGAGACGAACTTGCGCAGCGTCACGACGAGGGTTACGGTGAGCGAGGCGCACTCCGTGGTCAGCACATAGACGGAGCTGATGCAGATGTACTGGGTGACCACGTTGCAGAGCAGGTAGAAGAGCATCAGCGGAAAGCTGAGCGACCAGCTCAGGCCAGGCGCGGCCACAGAGACCGTCTCGGAGGCAACGGCTATATTCCAGTGCTGGGCGATGTTGCTGGCCATGATCAGGAAGCCGGGCAGGGGCAGCATGTGCGTGAAGAAGAGCGCCTCGTTGGGATGCTTGCCGTAGCGCTTGTAGATAACCTCCTGGTAGATGCCCATGTAGGCTGTGACCAGCAGGGCGATCGTGAGCAGGCCAATGCCCACGCCCCACCAGAAGAAGTCCGAGAAGGAGGTGTCCACCTTCAGGGAGGGGTGCGTGTTGTCCTTGACGTCCCCGCTGGACACCAGCGTGCAGAGTATGATGCCCGCCGTGATCATCGCCACGGAGCTGTACTGGCGCAGATTGTAGCGCTTCTTGAGCAATATAATGCCCATGATCATGTTGGCCATCAGCGAGCCGCTGCGGAAGATCATGTGCAGGGGCATCGGGATGTTGAAGTTGAACGCGTAGTTGTTGCACACGTTCGCCCCGAAGAAGAGCAGCACCAGCTTCACGTAGTCCCTCAGCGCGATCTTGGGCTTCACGGTGAAGAACTTCGAGGTGAATATGAGGCCTTCCAGCGCGATGAAGAGGAACTGCGAGAACGTGATCAGGTTGCCCGCGCCCGGATCGATCTTTATGATCAGCTCCAGGAAGACGACGTTGCTGCAGCAGCCAACGAACACGAAGATCATGGCCAGCAGGGCCTTCAGGTTGATCGCCATTTCCACGCCTGCGGGAGCGAGAGGGAGAGGGAGAGATGGTGAGTGCTAGCTGCTTGCCTAAATCTGATCTGCGTGCCGAGTTTCTGTCACGTTGTTGATAAGAGGCAATTCAACTGAACGCACAGGCACACGCACTCACACACATACACTTATATTCGCTGGCGTGTGCGTACATGAAGGACGCCGCCGGCAGATTGCGTCGAGGTGCTGGTGCTTACCGTACAATTGTTTGTTGGCTTCTTGAAATTCGAATCCGCTGCTCAGTTATCAAATCTGATGTGTCATCCCGCGTTGTAGATTTTAATGAAAGAAGTTATCAATTAGTTGTTTAGCAACACACACATTACAAACGTACGTAGAAACGTGCTCAGCACACAAACCTGCCCCTCGATAGTTTCTCGGTGTTTTCCCTCTCGCTCGCTCTCGCGCTGGTTAATAAATTTGCATGGAGTGACCTTCACCAGCGTCACGGGTCTTTTTACGTTCGCATGCAAATGCCAATTTGCAGTTATCTCGTTTATTCACAATTGCGTGATTGTCTTGATAAATGTTTTTAGTGTTCGTCTCAAATCCGTTAACTTATATTTTGCCGCCTCTGTTACTGCGCGCTGCGGCCGCAGTCGTTGTTTTGGTTCTTGAACAGCTGAAAGCGTCTGAGAGACAATCGCGCGACGATAACAAGGGCGGCGCGAGTTATCGGCCCGCCGCCACTTGTTACTAAAAATACCAAAACGGGTTACAGTGTTGCGAGCTAGAAAATCAATCGTCAATAAATTAGCCCGGCGAAATTCAAATGGCCAATGGAAATGAAATGTATTTACTGAAATTATATATGTTAACAATATTATATGCATGATATGAATGAATAGGAATTTATTTCCAGTGTTTACCTTTAAATTATACACAGTTATTTTCCACACTCTGTTCCGTTATTAATACCCTAATGCTTGTTAACATATATGGCTTGCTTTTACAACAAAGATGAACAATGTTTTTGGATATCGCGAAAATTAACAACGCTAAATGATCCGGTGCAATAACCCCGCTTGTGGCAAATCTTAGATCAAATATCGACATGTGATAACGCCCCAAATAAAATTTGCGAAACGGGGGTAAGGCGGATGGTATCATGGGTGTTATCAGAAAGAGAATATAGCAGCTATTATTCGTCTCTTTTGTCCTTGATCTTCAGGCAGACAACCTTCGTGTTACATATGGGATGAGGAGAAGTTTCAGTCTTCTTTCGGCCTCCGCGAGAAGATGTACGGGCCAGCACTTGGATTGCTCTGCTTGGCCACCCTGTGGGCTGCCACTCAACAGGTAGGTTCAGGACGAGTCGCCCTTGAGGCCATCTATTTCTATACCTTACTTACAGCAGTCGTTGCCCACGGACAAAACGTACTATGCCGGAGTTGTGGAATATCCTGTGCAGACGGGCACCCCCAAGGAACGGGTCTCGAAGGCGACGGATGGTTTCCTGGACATGATCGAGTCGCCGGATACCGCCGACCTGGACATCCTCGTCTTTCCCGAGTTCGTGCTGAACAACAACGACTACGCGACCTTCGTGCCCGATCCGGCCAAGAAGATAACGCCCTGCTTCTCGCCCGACTACGAGCTCTTCCTCGTGGAAATCTCCTGTGCCGTCCGGGCACGCAAGCTCTACGTGGTGCTCAACGTGGTGGAGAAGGAGCTGTGTGGCGCGGACTACGGCTCGGATGCTCTCAATCCCTGCCCAGCGAGTGGCGTGAGGCGCTTCAACACGAACGTCGTGCTGGACCGCCAAGGACGCGTCATATCCCGTTACCGCAAGACGCATCTCTGGCGGCGGGAATACAACTCGATGGCGGTGCTCCGTCAGCCGGATCTGTCCACATTCGAGACGGACTTCGGGGTCACTTTCGGCCACTTCATTTGCTTCGACATGCTCTTCTACGATCCGGCCATGCGGCTGCTTCTCGAGCGCAATGTGACGGACATTATTTATCCGACCTACTGGTTCTCCGAGCTGCCCTTCCTCAGCGCCGTGCAGCTCCAGGAGGGCTGGGCCTTCGCCAACAATGTGAATCTGCTGGCCGCCGATGGCAGCCAGCCCTCGGGCCGCACCAGCGGCTCGGGCATCTATGCCGGCCGCTCCGGCCGCCTGGTGGCCGCCATTCACGAGCAGCCGACGCTGCGGCTGCTCAAGGCGCGCGTGCCGAAGCGGGCCCAGGGCGGAGTCGCCGATCCGCTGCCGCTGGCCGACTTCCAGCCGCAGTTGGTCACCGCGAGGACCACGGAGCTGGCCACCTTCAGGGACTACAACCTGGACATCTTCAGCACGAAGCTGCTCGCGCCGGACTTTGGCGACGAGTCGCAGAGCTTGTGCCACGGCTCCTTCTGCTGCCAATTCCAGCTGCTGCGTCGGCCCATCCCCAGCTCCGCCTCGAACTATGCCCACTACCGCTATCGCCTGGCCGCCTATCTGGGCAACGAGACCACCTTCATCCTGGTGGACCGCAGCGAGCAGGCGGTCTGCGCTCTGTTCGCCTGCACGGACGACCAGCTCTCCAGCTGCGGCCGCATCTATCCGCGCTCCATCGAGGTGGCCAACGGCCATTACTTCGAGCGCATTCGCATCGAGGCCCGCTTCCCGGCTGCGTCGCGCCGCCTGATCATGCCCAGCACCCTCGATGGCGCCATGATGCCCCTGCCCGTGGCTCAGTACAAATGGACAGAGACGCCGCCGGCCCGCCTGCTGGCCGAGACGCAGGTGCAGCTGGACCTGCTGCAGCCCAAGAACGATCTCCTCACCTTCGGCATCTGGGCCAACTACTTCAGCCAGCTGCCCACCACGCACAACCTGGACCACCTGCAGCCCGTGGACAGTCAGGCGGGCAGCTCGGCCGCCCCGCTGGCCGCCCTCTCGGGCCTCTGGCTGCTGCTCCTGGCTTCCATTCCGAGCAACAATTAGGTTAATCTGTGTCTCTGCCCTCTGTTATCCGCTCGGATAACCGTTATGTAGTATATGATAAATATAAATTGTATGCATCAAGAGATCTCTAACTTCCAACCCAATGCAATGGGATTATCCGGCTGTGTTGAAAAGGCGCAAGTCTTATCCGAAGCGTTATACGAATAATGTCAAACGCATGATTCAATCTGGGAAATATAAATTGTATGCATCAAGAGATCTCTAACTTCCAACCCAATGCAATGGGATTATCCGGCTGTGTTGAAGAGGTGCAAGTCTTATCCGAAGCGTTATCCGAATAATGTCAAACGCATGATTCAATCTGTCGTACCCAAGTGAGAGGCCGCTTTCTGTTATCCAAGGCTTGTTACTGCCATTATTAAAATTTTTTAGGACCGCTATATATATATATAGATATATATATATTCGGGGGGTGTCACTAAGAAGCCGCTGTTATCCGGCTCAATTAAGTCTATAATATTCCCAAATATTTGATAAAGAACAGATAAGTCGCTCTGGGTAATATTATAAAGCTGTCTTTTATTGGCTTCATGGGCAAATAAACGCCGAGTGCTCGAATTCTGCTCGGATAAGATAAGGCATGCATGTCAACAAACGGAGAGGGAAAGCGAAAAGCCAAACAAAGCGAAGTACTCGAAGGGGCATGTTCAGATAATGTGAACAAAAAAATTGGCAACAAGTGCAAAGAGAGAAAACACTTTTATTATCCGGAGTAACCATACCATTGCTCATAATCATAGCTCGATTGTATTTGTGTATGGATGTTATCCGGACATATATGATGTTGAAATATTCCAAATGGTGACTCACGGCACTATCTGGTTATCCGGATAGCGTGCGAGAAAAGTTGACCCTCTAGCACTATGCGAAATTATTATCCATTGGGCGAATTTCACCCAAAAATTATTATCCGCCCTATATTGCTTTGATTTCCTGTAGATTTAAAAAATCTCCAAGCATGAAATCATTATCCATTGGGCGAATTTCACCCGAAGCTATTATCCGTACTATATTTCTTTGATTTCCTGTACCTTTGAACTCTCCAAGCATGAGGTGAAGTATACCAAATTGCGATTCACGGCACTATCTGGTTATCCGGATAGCGTGCGACATAAGTTAGCCCTCTGGCATTATGTGAAATCTTTATCCATTGGGCGAATTTCACCCAAAGTTATTATCCGGATTATTTGGATTTTATTTCTTGGAGATTTCTGCTTATCCGGATAGCGTGCGAGAAAAGTTGGCCCTCTAGCACTATGTGAAATCATTATCCATTAGGCGAATTCCACCCTAAGTTATTATCCGGTCTATATTTCCTTGATTTCCTGTACCTCGGAAAACTCTCCAAGCACGAAGCTCAACGAATCCAGGCTCTACTGCATTTATCCCTTCCGATATCACACTTATCCGCTGTATATCGGATAAGATCTTTCCAGTTTTTCATGAGATTTCCCATTTCATTGATCGCAAAATCCCTTGCCAGGGCTATCCGCTCTTCGCCAGCCTCGCCAGCCTCGGCCGCTTTCAAAAAGTGCGCCAAGCACCTGTCCTGGAAGTGCTTCAAGGACTGCGGGGGCGTTGGGCCCCCGAGAGGGGCAGCCCCGCGTCGACACGGGCCGTGAGGGGGCACTTTGTGGCGTGTGGAGAGTTGGTTCCAGCGCGTGCGCGCTGCGGCTCTGCCAGCGTCGCTGCATGCCGCCAAGCCGCATGTTTGCATTTCCAACAGGTAGCCAGACGTCGACGTCGGCGTCGCTGCCGGCGTTGCTGCCGGCGTCGCTGCCGTGCAACAGTCGCCGCTATTTATAATGAGGCTGTTGCACAAGGCCAGCGGGTGCCTGGGCGAGGGGGGCGGGGGCCGCGGCTGGCAGCTGGGGGCGGAGTGGGCGGCCATGCCGCATGCCGCATGCCGCATGCCACATGCCACATGCCACATGCTGCGCAGCGCCTGTCAGTGGAGTTGCTGCCGCCGCTGCCGCTGCCGCCGCTGCTGCTGCTGCTGGACGCACGCTGCGCTGCCCGCCCCCTGCCACGCCCACCCGCAGCTCCACGTGCGCTTTAACTTCATTTGTTGCCTTGTGCGAGATTGGCAATTGGAGGGCCGCAAACAACGGGCCTTCACCTAAGCAGGACCCCGGCACATTCGGACATGCTTAGTGCCCGCCCGCCCCGCACCGCCCCCGCCTCGCCGCATCGCCGGGGGCCCCGCTGGGCCGTCAAGAGTCGCCCGCATTAAGCTCTTCACATTTTGCTGCCTCGCATTTATCTCGCATTTCCATTGATATACCTATGGCAATTGCGTTCCATTCCATTCCATTCCGTTTCAGGTTCGGGCAATTAGTCGGGCTTTGTTGCCAACATAACGGGTTCCCTTAACTGGCGCCAGCTTAATTGAAAGGTCCTTGGGAAGAGCTGCTCATGGGAGTTCTCAGAGATTATTATTTAAGAGGGAATTTTAGAGAATTCGGGGAAGGCCTTGACATAGGTCAACCCGGATAAAAGCTTTTCCATGGAGGCGGATGGAGGAAAGCCTCGGATAAGAATTGGCTTATCCTTGGCAAGTCCTCTTCCCGATTTCTTCAAGAATCGCCCCTAAAAGTCGTCCATCCGGAATCCCTTACAGAGTTTTTATCCACCGAAGTGTGGATAAGTATTATAAGGGACGTATCGGGAATTATCCCCGCCTATGTGTCATCTCCCTCCCCCCTCTCTCTCCATTTCTCTCCTGGCCGTCGTCCACTCCTGGCGTGTCCTGTTCCCGAATTATCCGTGCAAACTTTTCGCATATGCCAAAGTTCCCTGCGCTAACAATATTTCCGTTGCGTGGGCGCTGGATCTAATTAAATTGTCATCAAGGTAATTGTCTACTTACCGACACGCCCCCGCCCCCTCCCCGTCGTGCTCCACTCACGAAAAGTTCGCCTTTCTCGAGACGAGCGTCGCACTTGAGCTCAATTTGGCCAGCATTTTTGCCGGCCCCATTCATTTCTGGCCATTGGGCAGCAGGCTGCGGAGGGGGTGAGGGGGGGGGGGAGGAAGCCAGCGAGAGAGCGCAGAAAAAGTCAATTAGTGTGGCCCCGAAATGGGCCTCGGCCGCTCCCCTCTAAGCTTACCTGTCCCCCAGACCTTCGCCCGCCCCGCCCCCTCATAGGCCGCCGTCTGCCACGCCCATGCGCCCATACGGCGCCATCACATTTCATTCACTGTGAATACCCTCCCCCCCCCGCCCGCTCGGTTCCGCCGCAATGCCATTGCCAGCACATTTTCATTTTTCACACAACGAAAACAAAAAGGGAAAACATTTTTCACAAAAATCAAAAACTTTTCTCTTCTCCTTGTCATTCTTCTTCCTCCTGTCTCCCTCTCTCCCCCTTTCTCTCTCTTATTTTTTTGCCGCTCGCATTTTTTGATTCGGCCCGTTTTGTTCGCGCGTCGTCAGGGCTCAGTTTTGTGGCGGCGGCCACGCCTTCCAGCTTCACCGGGGTCTCAGCGCCCGCCCTCAGTATACCCTGTTGGACAGCTCGAGCGGGAGCCGGCCGGATAGTGAGGAACAGGGCAATAGGCCTCTCCGGATAAGCAAGTTAGAGATTGGCCCACGCAAGTGGATACGGATAAGGGCGGATAAGAATATTACAGTCATGGCTGATGGGATTTTTGGAGGCCTCGAAGGCAAGCCTGGGATCAGGGTATCCTCTAGTCGAGCGGATAGAGATATTCCTGTCATAGCTGGAGGGATTTTTGGGACATGCGTAGGTGTAGGGTATCCTCCAGTCGAGCATCCGGACTCTTTCGCTCTTGACTTCCCTAATATGCAGCGCCACCTGGCGCTTGGAAATTCCGCTCGGCTTCTGTTACATTTTGATTTATTTGCTGAAATTTATTGTAAAGTTGCCCTCGAGTTGCCAAAGTGAAATGTTTTCAATGACGGACGGGGTCAAAGCCAGTCGGTTGGGCTGGGGCGTGCCGGAAGGGGCGCAGAGAGGGGGAGGGGGGGGGGGGGGTGACAGAGCTGGCTGGCTTAACACCCGCATCCAGGTAGTCAGACGCATCGAAGTGCTCGGCCGGCGACCGCAAGGAATCTCCGACTCTGACAATCCATTCAGCGGGCCACGCCTCCCCCGCCCACGCGCGACCTTGTTGCCCGCTGGCGGCCTTCTGCTCAGTCTTCGGCGTCGTCTTCTTCAGCTTTGCACCAGAACTGATTGAATTGAATATCAGTTTTCAGACTTTCACTTTTTTCCTCTCGCCCGGCGACACGCCCCCATCGTCGCCGCCCCCCCTTGGCCTGGGCCCGCGGCATTTGAATTTGAATGGAAAATGATTTTACTTGATTTTCATATTTTTTGTCTTCTTATTATCTTGCCGCGGGCCATTCGTCACGTCTTTACGCTCCTCTCTGCCCCCCCCCCCTCCTCCTCCTCCTCTCCCCTTTACCTGCTTGCCAAATGCATTTGTCAATCAATCAATTTGCGGCAAGCGCTTCGGGCTTGAGAAGGAGGACTACAGGGAGGACAGTCTATCAGCTATGAGCATGGGTTGACGGGAGACCTGGAGAACCTAACCTCAAATTGGTCGAGAAAAGTGAGCTAATTGGGCCTAGCTAGAAGATCTTCTCTTCCAGTGAACCCTAACCTCATTCGATAGATTTGGAGTCACACTGGACAGCCAATTGGAATTCAAAACGGAGAGGGAGAGAGAGAAAAGCCAGTTCTGTCTGCATATCGACATATCGGTTTATCGAATCGATGACTTCGATTGCCATACGATGCTTGGCGAGCCCTGTGAACCAGTGGAGCATATATCTCGGCTTCATGCAAGCCGAATCTGATTAAATTACATTATCGATAAATATCGATTTCCAATTATGCCCCGATAACGCTTCTCACCCACATCGCGAATGGTTTCCAAGCACGGTTTCTTACTCATGGTGCCAGTTGAGCATATATTACATTATCGATAAATATCGATTTCCGTTTATGTCCCAATATCGCTTCCAAGTACAGTCTCTCACTCTTATAGCAAGTGGAGGATATATCTCGGCTTCATGCAAGCTGACTCCGATTATGTTACATTATCGATAAATATCGATTTCCGATTATGTCCCGATATCGCTTCCAGGTACAGTCTCTCACTCTTATAGCCAGTGGAGCGTATATCTCGGCTTCATGCAAGCTGAATCTGATTACGTTACATTATCGATAAATATCGATTTCCGATTATGTCCCGATATCGCTTCCAAGTACAGTTTCTCACTCTTATTGCCATTGGAGCGTATATCTCGGCTTCATGCAAGCTGAGTCCGATTACGTTACATTATCGATAAGTATCGATTTCCGATTATGCCTCGATAACGCCTCTCACCCACACCGCCAATGGTTTCCAAGTACAATCTCTCGCTCTTCGCTGCCATTTACAGGGTAGGCAGCGCTTCCTGCACCGCCCCCTCCCCTCGCCCGGCCGGGCTGCATGCGGGGCTCGCTTTAAACTGGCTCCTCAAGTAATTATTCGGGATGTTTGGCAAACGTTTATTGCCTTTTGATGCCGCCTCTGTGATATATCAATTACGTTCAGCCGATTGCTTTCAAGTTCAACGGTTCGCATTCGCCGCCGGGCCACTTGTCCACGCAGCGGCGGAGGGTTAAGGCCAGAGCGGGAGAGGGGGGGGGGGGGGCAGAGCGCAAGGGAAGGCTCTGTGTGCTATAATGGCATGCAGATGTATAATTTAACGCGAAGGCACAAAAAATTTAAGACAAACAGCGCGGGCGAGCGAGAGAGAGAGAGAGAGAGAGAGGGAGAGAGGGGATGGGAGGAATGTGAATACGCAATGTGAAAACTTCTCAATGTTCAAGTGCGCCAAA
>JABVZY010000290.1:8116174-8129859 GCA_020883555.1 Drosophila nannoptera | reverse complement strand
CAGCGGGACAGGTGGAAAGAAGAGGAGCGATGGAGACGGATGGCCGAGAGAGAGACAGAGAGAGAGAGAGGGCGAGAGATAGGGCCAGAGCTAGGGGAAATATAAAGTAAAAGTGGTGCAGTTGAATATACCCTAGACAGAAGCCGAGGTAATGCTAGACAGAGAGAGAGAGAAGGAGGGAGGGAGGGAGGTAGGGAGAGGGAGCCAGGGAGGTCAGCTGCTGGGCCGAGGAGAACACGAATATTCTCTGGACAGAGGCTGGAGGACACATCACATGCGATGAAGAGAGGAGAGAGAGAGAGAGGGAGCAAGGGAAGGGGATCAGTCAGGAGGATTCAGAGACCCGACTCGACTCGCCCTGGCCCTCGACCCATTTGGGAGTCAGCTTCAGGCTGAGCCATTTATGCAATGGCCCCGGGAATTGCTTCGATTGCTTTGATTAATTAACGATATTGGCTAATCGATTGACAATGCGCTAAATGCCCCCCCCCCCCCTCCCTCCCTCTCGCTGACTGCCTGTCGCCTGGAAAAACCTGCCCCTGGCCATGGCCATGGCCATGGCTCTTGGTCTCCAAGCAGCCAGCGCAATCGCCCACTCCTCTGCCCCCCTCCTGTGCGCCACGCCCAGCTCGGCGCCTTGGTCAAG
Source organism: Drosophila nannoptera (assembly GCA_020883555.1). Lineage (NCBI taxonomy): Eukaryota > Metazoa > Arthropoda > Insecta > Diptera > Drosophilidae > Drosophila > Drosophila nannoptera. The sequence goes on along the minus strand of JABVZY010000290.1, from coordinate 8,129,213 downwards.
GCGAGCGCCAAAAATGTTGCTTAGATTTGTGTTCGCTAATTGAAATTGTTTTTGCTTTCGGCGGCAGAAGGAAGTGTGTGAAAAAGTTGTCAACCGAAATGCCAAGCGGCCTGCAACAACAAGTTGTTGCGCAGCTGCAGCTGATGTTGTTGCCTTTTGGATTACTTTTCGGGCAAACAGGTTGCCGCTGCCAGTCACCAGACCAGCCGAGGCAACCACAGCCACAGCCACAGCCACAGCAGCGGCAGCTACAGCTGAGTGCAAATCTGTTACGGGAGAAGATCGCATGGACGGCGGGAAGACGAGAGCCGAGCCAGAGCTGGGAGCTGAGGCGAGAGGCGCAACATGTTGCAAGTCGGCGGGGCGTAGACCCAAACGGCCGAGTGGCTGCAGTAATGGGATGAGCGAAGGGAGGCCGAGGGAGGAGCGGCCCAGGCGGGTGGTGTGGGGGGCAGGGCGTGTGGTGTGCCCGCCAGTGGCATTATATAACCAGCAGGTAACTCATTTTGCTTTGGGCCAACAGATGCGAAGGCAGCAAGAGAAAAGAAACGCGAAAATCATTTCAAAATGCGAGCTAGTCGAGTGCTGACTGACTAGCAGATACCCTCTAAGCAGATGCAGAGGTCGGCGTACGGGTAGAGGGAAGGTCGCGAGGTGAAGGCGGCGACTGATGAATGATGTATGACAAAGGCCTGACTGATGACTGATGAGTGATGAGTGATGACTAATGACTAATGACTAATGACTAATGACTAATGACTAATGACTAATGACTGATGACTGATGACTGATGACTGACTGATGAATAACGACTAAAGACTGACTGATGAATAATGACTAATGACTAATGAATGATGACTAATGACTAATGATTAATGAATAATGACTTATGCCTGACTGACAACTGATGCCTCAAGACTAATGACTAATGACTACAGGCTGACTGATAAATGATGACTGATGAGTAATGACTAATGACTAATGACTAAGGGTTAATGACTAATGACTAATGGCTGACTGATAACTGATGTATAATGACTAATAACTTATGACTACAGGCTGACTGATAAATGATGACTGATGAGTAATGATTAATGTCTAATGTCCAACTAATTACTAATTACTAATTGACGGACTAATGAATGATGACCAATGGTTAATGTCTGACTGACGACTGATGATAGTGACTAATAGCTCACTAATGTCTAATGACTAATGAGCTAATGAACTGATGGACTGATGAGTGATTACTGTACGAGTCCTTTGACGTACTCCTTCCCCAAAGTCGTACTCCCACTGCCTATAGCTCGTAAGGTTATGATATAGATGATCTACCGCAACCCACTCGAGTCGAATACGACCCACTGCCACACTCGATGTACAGGGTATTACAGAGTAGCTGGAATTGCCATAACGAGGGCTGCCCAGGCGGGCTGCCCTTCTCTTTGAAAGGTTTTTTCTCTGATTTTCCTACTCCGTTTGCTTCCTTTCGCGCAGTGGACGACGCTTCCGGCCATTACACTTCCGGTTTCTTCTACGGCAACAACTATTGGATGGGTTCGTTGGCCCTCTGCGAAGCCATTTACGACGGCTCCAGCACCGTCGGTAGCTCCGATGCGGCCAACAGCGGCGACAGCAAGGACACCAAGGACACCAAGGACAGCAACAACAGCAGCTCGAACGGCGCCAATCCGAATCGCAACAACGGCCTGCCCTTTGCCGAGGCCTACGCCGAGGCCTACAGCAGCGTCTACAACCCGCCGCCGCCCTTCCTGCCCGGCTTCTACGTGCTCAAGCTGCAGCTGAACGAGACAATGCCCACTCAGGTGGTGAGTAGCCAAGGTCAAGTGAGAGGCACCAGGCCGAGCTCGGATCAGGTAGAGCGCTCCCTTGAGAGAGGGAGCAGGGGGAAGCCTCTGAGGCAGCCAGAGGAATGCTCTCCAAGTCGCTGGGAAGATTCTGGTCAAGCGCGTCCAATTGGACAACTCTTTCCACGCCTCCCTCCCGCCTCTAACTCTCTCTGTCTCCCTTCTCGTCCCCTCAAGCTGCGCACCATCTACATGGGCCTGTGCCTGCCGGCGACCTGCAGCATCAGCGACCTGCACCGGATGGCCGGCTACGCCCGGCAGGAGCTGCCCGGGCGGGAGCTGCGCGTGCTGGACATACGCGTGCCCACGGACCCGGAGTTCAACATCTGGTCGGACAAGACCTTCTGCCTGCTGATGTAAGTATCTGGCGCAGCCAGACCAAACTCACTTTCAAAAATACGCGTGAGTCGCTCGCTAATGGCCAAGGCAAACACACTCGGACTCCAGCTCCTCCTCCCCCTCCCCCTCCCCGAGAGAGAGAGAGAGAGAGAGACCCGACGCCGATGCGGGGTTTCTTGGCTTTAGCGATTAGCATTTGAAATCGTGTGAAATGCGGTCCGCCTTGCGGCCAAGAGAAGAAGAGCCAAGCTGTGCCCGGCGGATGGACCCGTCGAGCCATGCCACGCCCTCCGTTTGTTTGAGTAGCTTATTAACAACAGGCCGCTTACCCGTTCCAGCGTGGTCTCTGGCATTGTGATTGGGCTGATCTGCTGCGGCACGCTGTACGAGATCTACCTGACCCGCCGGCTGAAGGAGGCGCTGCGGCTGCAGGACAAGGAGATGATGAACAACAGCGAGACGAGCTCGGGCATCGGGTGCGCCTCCTCCGACTACAGCGACTCGATGACCGCCCACGAGGAGGCCCTCAAGCAGTCCAACCAGTCCGACTCGCTGAAGCAGCTCAACCAGCTGGTGCTCCACCTGCCGCCCGGCGACAACGACAGCGGCAACGGCCACCCCCACGACCACGAGCACGAGCACGAGCACGAGCACGAGCATGAGCACGAGCATCACGATCAAGAGCGCATGGCCGTGCATCATCATCATCATCATCATCATCATCACGGAGTCAGCATGAGCACCAGCCGGAGCGGCAGCGCAGACGTTGTCCCCGTCTCGAACGGGAACGCGAACAGCAACTCGGACGAGCACCTGGAGGGCCACCTGCACGAGCCGGAGAAGCTGAGCGTCTACTCGGAGCTGCTGCTCTCCTTCTCGGCCATCACGAACTTCAATGCGATCTGCGACCGGAATGTGGGCGCCGACACGATCCCCTGCATCCACGGACTGCGGGCATTCAGCATGGCCTGGGTGATCCTCGGGCACACGTGCATCGTGGTGTTCAAGTACTCGGACAACATGGAGATGCGCAAGGAGGTGGAGCAGAACTTCTTCTTCCAGGCGATCACCAACGGGCCCTTCAGCGTGGACACGTTCTTCTTCATCAGCGGCTTCCTCATCTCCTACCTCTACTTCCGCACCAATGCGAAGGGCAAGCTGAACAAGCTGAGCAAGGGCGCCAACGAGTTCACCGCGGGCACCGCCCACTTCTTCGGCCTGGTCGCCTATCGCTTTATGCGGCTCACGGCGCCCTATCTCTTCGTCCTGGGCGTCGTCCAGGTGACGATGCGCTACCTGGCCGCCTACTCCATCTTCGATCCCCCCACCATGGACCACGTGACCTGCCCGGACTACTGGTGGCGCAACATCCTCTACATCAACACGCTGTTTCCCGTCGACGAGATGGTGGGTCGCGCGCGAGCTGCCCCCGAGAGGGGCCTTCATACAATCAAGAGCAAAAACTCAACTCCTCCCTCTCTCTCTCTCTCTATCTTTCTCTCCCTCGCACCTCTCTCTGCACAGTGCATGCTCTGGAGCTGGTACCTGGCGAACGACACGCAGTTCTATATGATCGGCGCCATCATCCTGATCGTGGGCGTCCGCCACTTCAAGCTGTCGGCCATCACCACGCTGGTCTTCCTGGTGCTCTCGTGGATAACCACGGCGGTGATCGCGTTCACCAACAACCACAGGCCCAACACGGACGATCCGCTGGCGCTCTTCGACAAGATCTACGACAAGCCCTGGACGCGTCTGGGCCCCTATCTGATTGGCATGGCCGTGGGCTGGATTCTGTTCCGCACCAACTGCAAGATTCGCCTGCCCCGGCTGACTGTGGTCACGGCCTGGACGCTGGCCATGCTCAATCTGTTCGTGCTGGTCTTCGGGCTGTATCGGGCCGATCTCTCGCAGTTCACAGCGGCCGCGTACAGCTCGCTGAGTCATTCGGCTTGGGCGCTATCCTTAGCCTGGATCACGATCGCCTGCTCCACGGGCTATGGCGGCTACATCAACTCCCTGCTGTCGGCGCCCTGCCTCTATCCGTTCTCGCGCGTCACCTACTGCGCGTATCTGGTCCATCCCATAGTCATACGCTCGATGGCGCTCAATTCGGATGCGCCGCTGCATCTCGGCGGAGATCTGATGGTATGTAGCACGCTCCCTCACGCCCTCCTCATCCTCGTTCCTTCTCTTTACATATGTGCTTCTCTTTCTCCCGACAGGTCGTCATGTTCTTCGGCCTGACGGTCGCTTCGTATTTCCTGTCCTTTGTCGTCTCGATGTCGTTCGAGGCGCCCGTTGTAACAATGCTCAAAATCTTGTCACCTAGTCGAAAAAAACGTCTCGCCTAAGCTTTGGGTACTCTCCCCTCTTTCTCTATTTATGCGTTACTATCAAACGAACACCTACTTAATAAATATATATATATATAAATATATAATATAGCGAACATTTCCCTACCATTTCTTTATCTTCTCTTATCGAATCATGCCGAAGTAAACAATTCTCTACATATTTATAGCATCGATATTTCATATATAACCTGACATTTTATAATTCTTTAGCTAACACTTCTCTTGTCGCTGTCCCATACAGATCTTTCAACTACTCTATCTTTCCTTCTCTCTCTCTCTCTCTCTCATATATATATATATATACCTTTTTTGTTTCGTAATGTGTACATTTTAGTCGTTTAACTTATTCCAAAGGTTTGGAAATTTTTGTGCGTGACGAAGAGTAACTAGTACTTAATAGCTATAATTATACAGATAATGTTATATTATATACATATAAATATTTACAAAACAGAAAACAACACAAAAAAAAATACCACTTTAGTACCTAATTTTACAAACTCATGTTGTATATATTCACTATATAATTTGTGTAAACCTTTAAATAATACTGCTACCAAATAAAAAGTAAAACGGAAGACTTGTATTTGAATTTGAGTTCGATCAGCTGTTGATGATCGGAAAGACCACCAGGGCTGCAAAAATATGGTTCTTTTTGGTATTTTTATGCCCTTTTTTCAAATGCAACAGCGACCCAACCTAAATGTAAAATGTAAATACATATACGTTTTCACATTTTTTTCCTCGTTTTGATACGCTCCAATAGCAAAAAACAAATAACCTGATTATCTTATTATTTTAGTATTTGTTGTCATTGCTTTTGTTGTAGTACATTCAAAAGGGTGTTTTCACATTCAATACAAGCTTTCACCACTTGCCGAGCTTTGCGCGTTGCCCAACACTTCGATTGGCTACGCCGGCATTTTATGCGCTGCGATGCGCATTAATTAACAAATTTCTGCCGCTTTCGTATATTTACGTTTTTCGCTGACACCAGGATCGGGTACTTCACACACTGCCAGCTCTGAGCCTGTTAGTAGACCATCGCCATGGCTATGCCGTCGATCTCAACACTGGTGGGCGTGGCGTTTCTCGGCTACATCATACACTCTATCTACCAGATGTCGCAGCTGTTCACAACGCTGCAGTGCACCAGCTCACCGTGTTACACTTCGTTCTTGGCCGAGCGGCCGCGGATGCAGCTGGCGCTCTTCAGCTCGCTGACTCGCAATCCCATCGCCACGGAGGTGCAGGATGTATACAAGGCGAAACGTTTCGACTATGCGCAGCCCTTTGATCACGACTTCAAGCTAGATGTGCCTCCCAAGACTCGTCGCAACGGCACACTGTACCTGCATGTGGTACTGGCCCTGGAAGGCGAGCCGCTTGAGTGGCGTACCTTGCGACGCGACGGACCCACCGTTGTGCACACGCTCAGCCTCTGTGACTACATGGTACCACGGGCCGAGGCGTTCAATCTGCTAGGCGATAGCGATTCCCAAAAGCCGCCTGCTGAAGCGAAGACGACGCAGAAGAAGCCAAAGACAGCGTCCGACCGACCCACCACACATATTCGCTCCAACGTGTACGTAACGCTGCTGACAGATATGTTTGCCTTGTCGCAGCCGGATCTGCCGCCAGAAATGGCGCCACTGATTCGGGTGAATCGCATGCAGCAGATACTGCCCATACTGCAAACGGACATGTTTAACACGCGCCTCAAGGACCTTGTGCCGGTGACTAGCAACACCACCGAATTCACCATCAGCTTCCACTATAAGCCGGTGGGCGTGGGCAAGCTGCGGCTCATGTTGCTCATGGAGCACGCGACACAGGTGCTGCAGACGGTTGGCCTCGCCGAGAAGGACATCGACGAAGTCAAGGGTATATTCTCCGATACCAACGTCTATCTGCTCTGCGGCACCATTCTTGTGTCCAGCATCCATGTGAGTAGTCCGCGACATGCATAGAAGTGTAGCAAAGCTGATGCGTTTCCTCCACCCGCAGATGCTATTCGACTTCCTAAGCTTCAAGAACGATGTGTCGTTCTGGCGCAAGAAGCAGTCCTATGAGGGTCTCTCCACGCGCACCACACTCTGGCGCGCCGTCTCGCAGTGCATCATCTTCCTGTATCTACTGGATGAGCAGACATCCTATCTGGTGCTGGTGCCCGTGGGCCTGGGCATGCTGATCGAGCTGTGGAAGTGCAAGAAGATATTGCGGCTGGAGTTCAGCTTCCAGTCGTTCATCTCCCGCAAGCTGGAGGAGGTGGATCAGCGTAGTGGCCAACCAGCTGCGCGACCCGAGCCCGGCCAGCTGGCCGAGCAACAGACGCAACAGTTTGACCGCGAGGGCATGCGGTACCTGAGCTACCTGCTCTATCCGCTGTGTCTGGGCGGCGCCGTCTACTCGCTGCTCTACCAGCCGCATCGCTCCTGGTACAGCTGGACACTCAACTCGCTTGTGAACGGAGTCTACGCCTTCGGATTCCTGTTCATGCTACCACAGCTGTTTGTTAACTACAAGCTCAAGTCTGTGGCGGCTTTGCCCTGGCGCGCGTTCATGTACAAGGCGTTCAACACGTTCATCGACGACTTCTTCGCCTTCATCATCACGATGCCCACGGCCCATCGTGTCGCCTGTCTGCGCGACGACATTGTGTTCCTCATCTATTTGTACCAGCGATGGCTCTACCCGGTGGACAAGACGCGCCTCGACACGGGCCTGGCCATGGACGAGGCGCAGCCACAGCTAGCGGCGACTCGCGGAAGCAGACTCAAAAACGATTAGAAGGCGGCACAAAGCGAGAGGAAAAGGTGAAGAGTGAGAGAGCCAACTGTTCCCAGTACTTTATCTGTAGTTGCACATTCCGTCGATTTGTCTAGGCTGTAATACACACACACACGCACTCACACACATGTAACTTCTGAATGTAGTAAATTTCATCTTCATTTGACCTTAGTGAGTGTTCACTGTAGTGTACCCGAATTCGGAACGGATTCAAGGTGGCGTCTGCCGGATTTATTGAGAGATTCTCATCTTGCTCCATCCACTCCATCCACTATGCTCCCCTCTGACGCACTCTTCTCCAGATACGCATCATGTTTTTCTATTTATTTTTGCAGCTGTGGCTGATCTTGTTCTTCTCGTTCTTGTTGTTGGCAAAAAAATAATATAGAATTATGTATAGTTTATATATTACGTAAGGGGGAGCTTAAACTAAACTGCCGAAGGAAAAAGAGTTTCGTCGCACTGCACGCACACGCGGAGACGGGAGAGGGTGGAGCAACACTGCAGAAGGGGCGGAAGAGTGCGCTTAGCCATTGCGTATACCCAGCGCCTGCTCCAGCTCGGCGCGCTTCTGGTTCACCTTGGTGAAGAAGTAACGCGAGACAGCCTCATGCGTCCAGGGCTGATAGTAGAACTCGGCGCGGCGTTCCTCCTCCGGGTTACCGACCACATCGGTCATAAGCTGCAGAGATAATGGGGAAAGAAAATAGGATTAGTTAACAGACAGCGAGGAGGCGCTTTGAGGCATCACTCACCTTAAGGTCGCGCGTCTGGCTGATGATCCAACGGTGTATGAACATTTGCGGATCCTTGGCGAAACTGAGGAAGAACTCGCGGTTCGTCTTCATTTGATTAATAGTGTCTACGGTCTCATGGATCTTCGTGTCCAGGCCCTGGATCTCTTGCTGGCTGGCAGTGCTCATCAGAAAATTGTTCATTTGGTTCTTGAGCGTGTCATCCACCTCCACATCGATGTCGTAGCAGGCGGTCTGTTTGTTCTCCGCGCCGCTCTCAATGAAGTGGTTAATCACAATGGGATCTGGCGGATGCAGCAGCGGATTCAGACGCTGCGGTATCTCGGCAAACTTCATGCGCTGACAGCTGAAGATCTGCTCCAAATACTTGTCACAATTAATGTACTCTCGTTCGTGTGCGTCCTGCAGCTTGTGTGTCTTTATGTACTGCCACAGTGCCGAGATGATTACTGGTCGCGTCTGCGTGTGCACGCCTAGTAATCGAGCGAGCCGCGGATCCAGTTTGAACTGCAGCGGCTGGTAGTCGAGCAGCAGCAGGATGGTGCAGCGCACATTGCGGTCCCCAGGCCGTTTCACTTGAAAGCCATCTGTTTCCTGTGTGGTGTGCGTGCGATGCCATTCAACCAGATGGTTATCCGGTCCATACAGCTCCTTGTCTAGCTCGATAACAAGCGATTTGAAGAACGATGAGAATTTTCGTTTGATTTTAGTATTTGGATCTCCCTTGCCGTCCTCCAGCAGCCGGCCCTCGACACGCAGCTCCCAGGAGGCAACGGCACCCTCGTCGCCATCGTTGCTCGGCTCCTTGCTCGGATAGAATGTATTCGAAATAAAGATACGCAGTTTGCGCTTCTGCTTCATGGGCCGCTTGAGTGCCTCCTGAATGTCCAGGCGTTTGCGCATGATAGTCGCGTCCAGTTTGCGCTCGAATGTCAACAGATCCATGTACGCCTGCGACTCGGGCACCAGATCACGCACTTTCTGGGGCAATATTTTGTCCGCCAATTTTTTCTTCTTTTTGGCGCCAGCCACAAACTCGCCTTTGTTAGGACCACTGTTCATGCTTCGCGACTCTGCAGACCGTTTACTCCCGCCTCCGCCGCCAGTACCTGATCCGGTGCCGCGTAAGCCGCTCTGAAAATTTGGCTGGGTGGTACGCTGCAGGAGGGCAGGTCCGGGTCCCACTGGGGCTGCAACACTACCGGGCACGGGCTGCGTTGTGTTCGGATGCAGCGGAAAGCCGCGTGGCTGCATTGGTGGTTGAGCAAGAAAAATTTTTGATTTGAGTGAATATTGACAACTAATCGATGATTGATTTGCTCTTACCGGGAAAGTAGTGCCGGTGCCTGGTGGATATGGACGCATGCCTGGCGCCTGTGGTGGTGGCTGATAGCGCGACTGCACCGGCGCTTGGCCAGGCGCAAAGCGTTGCGACATTTTTAGCTCTGTTTGCGTTTGATCACTTTGCACTTTCTGCAATTCGAGAAAAATTACAATTTTTTTTTGATTACAACAACGCTGCGTCACAAAAACTCGATGTAAAATGGCGTCGCGATTTAGGGCTGCAATATTACTAAGGGCTGCAATGTCCCGACTATCGATAGTGAATGTGCAGAGTGTGGTATATGCAAACTTGCCGATATATCGATAGATACAGCAGTAATTTGGTATTTCTATGAAATCGAACAACTGGGCACACAGACAGTGACTAGCGCATCGGAATTTGTATGGACGGGAAGGCTCTTAGTTTATTTCTATAAAATTGAAAATTAAGTAAAATATTCGAATTTCCAAGTAATATTTAGTCGAACTAAGATCTTAACATGGACGAGGAATGGTGGCAAATAAAATTGCGTGAGCTGAACACTAAGGGCAAACGCCTGGAAACGCTCACCAGCATGTACACAAAAATCAACAAGCTAACACCGTTGCCGCGCCATATAATTGAATCCCTGCTACGCGCGCCGGATTTTTATGACTGTGCCATCGTCGAGGACAATGCGAACGAGCCGTTGGTCAATCTGAGCACCGACCTGATAAGCAGCTGCCTGGAACAACTGCATCTGGACATAAGTGATGCGAATCTGCCACAGCTGCTAAGTCCGTTACTCCATCATTCGAACCCGGCTGTGCGCGCATTAGTGCTAAATAAGCTACACAAGGAGGTACAACGCAAGGCAAACAAAAACGAAACAATGCCGTTGCCCAGCACCGAGCTGCTCGTCTGTGTGCTCGACGAGCTTCAGCAGCCCGAGACACGGTGCAGTACCGTGGCCATCAACATACTGACAATTGCACTGAGCCAGTTGCTGAACGATGAACATGTGCAGACTAAGTTGGTGCTGTTGCTGCAGCAGGACGAAGTGGTGCGCTGTCGCGCCTACGAGCTGGCCGTCAATCTGGCCAAGACTAGCGCCACCGCTCTGGGCTCTGTCGAGTTCATACTGGATTCGGCCCTCAACGAACTGGACAGCGACGATGTGCTGTTGCAGGCGAGCGTCTTGGAGATACTCGTGCCGCTGACCGAACAGAATCACGGACTCAGCTACATGGAACGCCGTCGCGTTATCGACATCATCAGCAACCGTGTGATGCGCGTCGAGGAAAATCCCTTGGAAAACCTGTTCGCAACCAGCATCATGAAGTTTTTCGGCAAAATTGCTGTAGTGCAGCCGCAGAAGATAATCGTCGGCTATCCGCACTTGGTGAACGGCCTGTTCGAGTTGCTGCAGTCCGGCGACGAGAACGTGCTGCCCACTGCCATGGACAGCCTGGCCAACCTGGCCAGCACGCCACAGGGCAAGAAGCTGCTGCATGTCCAGTTCCAGCCGGGCATGCAGCTGACCCTGAGCAAGTACTCCGCCTACATAAAGAGTCTGTCGCCGGCACTGAAGATACGCATGCTCAACTCGCTGGATGTAATCTATACGGTCGACACACCAATAAGCGCCGAGGTCAGGTAAGCTAGCTGCCACAGATACTTGGAACAGCTCCCTCCCTCCCTTCTCACCTTCGATATTTTCTGTCTGCAGTGTTATTTTAAAGACCTGGCATGAATACTTCGCTGGCGGACAGAATCTGACGAACATAATGAGCCTGGTGCGCGTACCCTTTCCCGATCTCCAGCTGGCCGCGTTGGGGCTGATCAAGAGCCTGTGCCAGTACCAGTGGGGCTGCAAGGCCGTCCAGTGCACGGCCGGCGCCGTCGAGTTCCTCCTGTCGCGCCAGCCCGATCTCCACAAGGACGTGCAATTTGTGAAGTGGCAGATCATGGAGCTGCTTGCCGTTAGCAATGAGTTCTCCGCCTCGGAGACCTTACGCTTCACCACTTTCGTGAACGAGGGACCCTATTACATACAGGCCGACAGCAATGTAACCACCGAGCGGCAAGGCGACCCGTAGATAGTTTATGACTGCGTTTCAATTTAGGTTTTAGAGTTAAACAAAAGGAGAAAACACAAACAAACACACAGGAGATTTGTTGATGTTCCCAGCAGTTGCAAACTGCACCCGAAATTCCAAATATATCTGTATTTACAGTGCAGATGTAAAGACATAGTTTCATAGATCTCGCAGTCCTACTCTACAAATTGTAACTAGTTGGATCACATTTATCGGCTCTACAGATAGCTCATACCATGCCTGTGCGACATGTGCTTCCGGCCCGAGCCGCCCAGCCCTCCGCCCATGTGGGCGAGGCTGACGCTCAAGCCCGACTCGTAGCCGGTCTGCGTCTGCGAGCGCGTCTCGTTGTTGCCCAGCGAGCAGGTGGGCAGCGTGTGGCAGTAGCGGCGCAGCTGCTGCTTGAAGGCGGCCGTGGTCAGCGTGTAGAGCACCGGGTTGAGGGCCGAGTTCACTGGCAGCACCAGCACGGCCAGCCAGGCGTACAGGTCCGGCGAGATGACGCAGCCTGTGTGGGCGACCAGCATGGATTAGACAGAGATGGCGAGAGAGAGAGAGAGGGAGACAGAGGGTGGCCTACCTGAGAGAGCGGCTATCTTGACGACGATTATGGGCAGCCAGCAGGCGCAGTCGGTGGTCACGATGATGGCAAAGCTGCGGGAGAGAAAGAGACGAGGAGTTAGCCCGACTGTGTGGACACTCCCCGGGGATCGGGACTCACCGCGTGGCCACAACGCTCTCGCGGCCGCTGTGGGTGCTCCGCATGCCGCCGCCAGAGTCGCGGATCGCCTGCAGCATGCGCACGTACGAGTAGAGTATGAAGATCAGCGAGACCGTGTTGATGCAGATGAAGAGCAGGGCCGAGTACTCCCAGCCCTTGGCGTACGGCTCGTGTATGTGGAGGGAGAGGCAGACCCCGTTGTTGCCATAGAAGTGCGGCCCGAAGTACTCGTTGGGCAGCAGCGGGGCCGCGGCCAGCCCGAAGCTGATGCCCCACACCAAAAGCAGGCGCAGCACGATTCTGGAAGTGGAGCAGGCGTCAGTCGGGACGTCAGTCGCCATCGCCATCGCCGAGCCTACCTGAACTTCTCCGTGTCGCGCGGCTTCAGCGGCCTCGTCACGGACATCAGGCGATCCCAGGTGACGAGCGTCAGCAGCAGCGTCGACGACTGGCAGCTGAAGGTGCTCAGGAACCCTACAAGGGGGGATCGGGAATCAGTCGAAGGAGTCGCTCGCCTCGTTCGGCGAGGCCACACTCACCGGCAAAGGCGCAGAGGTCGCTGTGCCGCCAGGACTCCTCGTGCCGTATGTACTGGCCGCGGAAGCTGATGTCCGCGCAGGCGATCAGCGTCAGGTAGATGCCCATGAGGAAGTCGCTGACCGCCAGGTGGCGCAAGTACAGCGAGTGCTCCACATTGCTGCGCGACTTGTAGAAGTAGCGGCCGGCGAGGACCAGCAGGTTGCCCACCACGGCGATCGAGGCCATGATCCAGACGCTGTGCGGGGGGGGGGGGAGTCGAGAGAGTCA
>JABVZY010000290.1:8054411-8068029 GCA_020883555.1 Drosophila nannoptera | reverse complement strand
ATTAGCTGCTGAAACGAAAAAGCAAAAAAAAAAAGAAACAACATTTGTGCAATATGGCCCACATGCTAAGTACAAAAAACACACACAAAAAAATCTTTAGAATTTACATACTACTTAATTTTTTTTTTTTTTTTACTCACCTAACCTAACTTTTTTATGATCATGTTTGTTAAATATTTGTTGATTTATTTAACAATTTAATGCTTAGCTGCTATTATTTAATGTATGTTTAGCTATACGTAAACAATATATATATTTAAGTATATAATATATAAATAACGATAAATAAAAGCCGAAAGCAAGCAGACAAAAAACACACACGAAGCAATTCTTTGATAAGCTACGACTATCACGATAACGAGGATTTAAAGGACTCCTAGCAGATGTCTTAGCATTTACTTATGGCTTTCCTTCCTTCTTTTAACCAATTCTCCGATATCTATTTCCAAACACTTTTATGGAGTTTTATATATATTTCTGTTCCACATCTTTTGAAAATCGATATGTGTAAAGTGTACATTTCGATAAAGTAAGTAATGAAAAAAAAATTTAACTGTTCGATTATGTAATTAGAAAAAGCATATTTACATAACATTTATTTGCGATATTATTCGTAGCCAACCTCAATAAAATACAGAAATGTGTGAGGTGTGTCTAAGAATCTTAGACACACTGCAATGAAAGCAACTCATTTAGAGTTTGTGACTTCATGATGTACCAGAAATCGCGGGAACACATGCATGACCTTGAGATAAGCTGCACTGCTCGTGACAGCGGGCAGTGATGGCAACAATTTTAAATATTTCCTCATCAACAGCGAATATATGTATGTATACTATCACTGTGCGAAAGGAATAGCAATACAGATATACAGAATTAATTGCCCTAATGCATATATCGTAAGTGTAAGCGAGACGATTTCGCTAATTGAGAACGGCGCATGGGTAGCCATCTTTGTGCTTTTGCGTCATTTACCAACACTGTAAAGCACAGTAAGAACTTTTCAGTTGAAAAATATAAGTTGGCTATGACATTTGCATAATTCGACTTTTCATCTAGTCATCTAACGAAAAAGGAATATACCACACGATTAATTCAGTTTGCAAAAAGAGTTCAATTGAAGAACATCTAAGTCTAGAGAAAAAAAAAAAAGAATTAAAATGCCTAACGGTCAATCTGCGCAGCGTATTTGGCAGGAGCGCCTAAAGAAGCAAGCAATGCTGATGCTGCAACTGCAGCGTGTCCTGCGGCTCCGCCAACGTGTGAGTGAAGCGAAGATCGTGGACAAGAGCCTATGCATCTATAAGCTGCGCATAAAGCGCTTGCAGCGGAGGAACTTGGAGTTGCACGCGCTGCAACAACGCTTTCGTGTGAAGCAGCAAGAGGCCGTCGAGGAGAGACGCCAGCTGATGCTGCGCCATCGCCAGCAAAACGATGATCTGTTAAGGTGCATCGAGCAGCGTAAAATTATTCAGAATCTTATAGACCAGAATGTCGACCAGGTCCTGGAGAGGCAGGAGCTGCACGTTGGGAGCAAGTGTCTACATGAGCAGGATGATGAGAACCAGCCACAAGAGCAGCAAGATCAACTATCGTCACCACTCTCGCAGCTCTATATATAAACAATATGATGTTTATATATAAAATATTATAATATAATAACGATTTGAAATAAAAGCAAGAGGATAAACACAAAATGCTTTGTAAGCTACATATGGACATACATTTCGATAAATTAAAGCAATCATTATTTCATTGTTCGATTATGTAATTCAAAAAAAAGGGATTCTTTTATATTCGTACCCAAACTCAATAAAACGTGTTTAAGAAACTTGCACACATGCATGAAAGCATCTCATTTAGAGCATGTGACGTCATGATGTGCCAAGAATCGCACGAGCACGTGCATGACCTTGAAATAAGCTGCACTGCTCGTGATAGTGGACAGTGATGGCAACTATTGTGAAAATGTCGCCAGCAACAGCGAATAACTGTATGTATACTATCACTGTGCGAAAGGAATAGCAATGCAGATATACAGAATTGATTTGCTTTAATGCAGAGATCGTAAGTATAAGCGAGACTATTTTCCTATTTGAGCACGGCGCATGAGTAGCCATCTTTGTGCTTTTGCGACGTTTACCAACACTGTAACACTTGTGTGAGCCCGCACAAAAAAACTATGTTGGCTATGAAGTTAGTATAATTTGACTTCGTCGCTAGTCAGCTAACGAGAAGGTTGTAACCAGACGAATATTTCATTCTCCAAAAATAATTCAATTGACAATAAAGAAAACATAGCTAAAAATGTCTGACCGTACTTCTGATGTTGATATACTTGACTTAAGTCTCGGTGAGCCGCCTTGAATAGTTTCTCAATAGATAACAATCTATCCCCTTCGAACGTAGATGAGTACACACGTCTGTATGTGCGCACCGATTTCAAACGCAAGGCCAGTGGTAGACGTCCTGCGCAACAAAAGTATACCTATCATCGACGCAGAGGTGTGCAATCGCATTACGATGAGCCGGCATACCGGCGACATCAGCGGGACCGCTGCGACTGTCCGTGAGCCAGAACGCATATATCAACAAGCTGCGCATGGAGCAGAAGCGCTTGCAGCAGAAGAGCTTGCAGGAGATGCACGCGCTGCAACAACGCCTTCGTGGGCAGCGTCAGAAGGCCGTACCGGAGGTACGTGAGCTGCAGTTGCGCCATCGCCAACAACACGTTGCTCTGCAGAAGCTCATCGATGAAAAGCAGCGTGAAAGTGTGCAATATCTTATAGACGAGAATGTCGACCGGGCCCAGGGAAGTCAGGAGCTGCACGATGTGCGCCAGTTGGTGCAAGAGCGAGACGAGCAGCAGTCGATAGTCTCCGATAGTGATGAGAACCAGCCACAAGAGCAGCAAGATCAACACCAACAGGGGGTAGCCTCGAAGAGCACCATCACCTCAGAAGCCGACCTAAAGGTGAAGGAGTCCGACCAACGAGAAAATGGCTTTTAACTTCTTTAAAAGCTGGCAACTCTATATATAAACAATGTAATATCTATATATAAAAAATATGAATAACGATTTGAATTAAAAGCAAGGAATAAACACAAAAGAAAAAATGCTTTGTAAGCTACATATGCACAGCCATAACTATAATGAGGCTTTAAAGGACTGCTAGCAGGTGTCTAGGCGTTTTCTTGTATAAAACGTATAAAACGTAGAAATGTGTAAGGCGTGTATAAGAAACTTGCACACGTGCAATGAAAGCATCTCATTTAGAGTTAGTGACGTCATGATGTACCAGGAATCTCACGAGCACATGCATGACCTTGTGATAAGCTGCACTGCTCGTGACAGCGGGCAGTGATGGCAACAATTTTAAATATTTCCTCATCAACAGCGAATATATGTATGTATACTATCACTGTGCAAAACGAATAGCAATACAGATATACAGAATTAATTGCCCTAATGCATATATCGTAAGTGTAAGCGAGACGATTTCGCTAATTGAGAACGGCGCATGGGTAGCCATCTTTGTGCTTTTGCGTCATTTACCAACACTGTAAAGCACAGTAAGAACTTTTCAGTTGAAAAATATAAGTTGGCAATGACATTTGCATAATTTGACTTTTCATCTAGTCATCTAACGAAAAAGGAATATACCACACGATTAATTCAGTCTTCAAAAAGAGTTCAATTGAAAAACATCTAAATCTAGAGAAAAAAAAAAAAAAAAAAAAAAAAAAGAATTAAAATGTCTAACGGCTTATCAGATGCTGATATACTTAATTTAAGTCTCGGTGAGCCGCAGCGTGATCGGCAGGAGCGCCTAAAGAAGCAAGCAATGCTGATGCTGCAGCTGCAGCGTCACCTGCAGCTCCGCCAACGTGTGATTGTTGCGCAGATCAAGGGCAGGTGCGTATGCATCTATAAGCTGCGCGGAGAGCAGAAGCGCTTGCAGCGGAGGAACTTGGAGGAGATGCCGGCGCTGCAACAACGCCTTCGTGTGAGGGAGCAAGAGGCCGACGATGAGCTACGCCAGTTGATGCTGCGCCATCGCCAGCAAAACGATGTTCTGTTAAGGTGCATCGAGCAGCGTAAAATTATTCAGAATCTTATAGACCAGAATGTCGACCAGGTCCAGGAGAGGCAGGAGCTGCACGTTGGGAGCAAGTGTCTACATGAGGATGATGAGAACCAGCCACAAGAGCAGCAAGATCAACACCAACAGGGGGTGGCCTCGAAGAGCACCATCACCTCAGAAGCCGATCTAAAGGTAAAGGAGTCCGACCAACGAGAAAATGGCTTTTAACATATTCTTTCCAGCGTGATCAGCAGGAGCGCCTAAAGAAGCAAGCAATGCTGTTGCTGCAGCTGCAGAGTTACCTGCAGCTCCGCCTACGTGTGATTGAAGCGCAGATCAAGGGCAGGAGCGTATGCATCTATAAGCTGCGAGTAGAGCAGAAGCGCTTGCAACGGAGGAACTTGGAGGAGATGCCGGAGCTGCAACAACGCTTTCGTGTGAAGGAGCAAGAGGCCGTCGAGGAGATACGCCAGCTGATGCTGCGCCATCGCCAGCAAAACGATGATCGGTTAAGGTGCATCGAGCAGCGTAAAATTATTCAGAATCTTATAGACCAGAATGTCGACC
The DNA here is from genome assembly GCA_020883555.1 of Drosophila nannoptera. Taxonomy (NCBI): domain Eukaryota; kingdom Metazoa; phylum Arthropoda; class Insecta; order Diptera; family Drosophilidae; genus Drosophila; species Drosophila nannoptera. The sequence goes on along the minus strand of JABVZY010000290.1, from coordinate 8,063,377 downwards.
AGGTCCTGGAGAGGCAGGAGCTGCACGTTGGGAGCAAGTGTGAGCAGGATGATGAGAACCAGCCACAAGAGCAGCAAGATCAACACCAACAGGGGGTGGCCTCGAAGAGCACCATCACCTCAGAAGCCGACCTAAAGGTGAAGGAGTCCGACCAACGAGAAAATGGCTTTTAACTTCTTTAAAAGCTGGCAACTCTATATATAAACAATGTAATATCTATATATAAAAAATATGAATAACGATTTGAATTAAAAGCAAGGAATAAACACAAAAGAAATAATGCTTTGTAAGCTACATATGCACAGCCATAACTATAATGAGGCTTTAAAGGACTGCTAGCAGGTGTCTAGGCGTTTTCTTGTATAAAACGTATAAAACGTAGAAATGTGTAAGGCGTGTATAAGAAACTTGCACACGTGCAATGAAAGCATCTCATTTAGAGTTAGTGACGTCATGATGTACCAGGAATCTCACGAGCACATGCATGACCTTGTGATAAGCTGCACTGCTCGTGACAGCGGACAGTGATGGCACCAATTTTAAATATTTCCTCATCAACAACGAATATATGTATGTATACTATCACTGTGCGAAAGGAATAGCAATACAGATATACAGAATTAATTGCCCTAATGCATATATCGTAAGTGTAAGCGAGACGATTTCGCTAATTGAGAACGGCGCATGGGTAGCCATCTTTGTGCTTTTGCGTCATTTACCAACACTGTAAGGCACAATAAGAACCTTTCAGTTGAAAAATATAAGTTGGCTATGACATTTGCATAATTTGACTTTTCATCTAGTCATCTAACGAAAAAAGAATATACCACACGCTTAATTCAGTTTTCAAAAAGAGTTCAATTGAAAAACATCTAAATCTAGAGAAAAAAAAAAAAAAAAAAAAAGAATTAAAATGTCTAACAGCTTATCAGATGCTGATATACTTAATTTAAGCCTCGGTGAGCCGCAGTGTGATCGGCAGGAGCGCCTAAAGAAGCAAGCAATGCTGATGCTGCAGCTGCAGCGTCACCTGCAGCTCCGCCAACGTGTGATTGTTGCGCAGATCAAGGGCAGGTGCGTATGCATCTATAAGCTGCGCGGAGAGCAGAAGCGCTTGCAGCGGAGGAACTTGGAGGAGATGCCGGCGCTGCAACAACGCCTTCGTGTGAGGGAGCAAGAGGCCGACGATGAGCTACGCCAGTTGATGCTGCGCCATCGCCAGCAAAACGATGTTCTGTTAAGGTGCATCGAGCAGCGTAAAATTATTCAGAATCTTATAGACCAGAATGTCGACCAGGTCCAGGAGAGGCAGGAGCTGCACGTTGGGAGCAAGTGTGAGCAGGATGATGAGAACCAGCCACAAGAGCAGCAAGATCAACACCAACAGGGGGTAGCCTCGAAGAGCACCATCACATCAGAAGCCGATCTAAAGGTAAAGGAGTCCGACCAACGAGAAAATGGCTTTTAACTTATTCTTTCCAGCGTGATCAGCAGGAGCGCCTAAAGAAGCAAGCAATGCTGTTGCTGCAGCTGCAGAGTTACCTACAGCTCCGCCAACGTATGATTGAAGCGCAGATCAAGGGCAGGAGCGTATGCATCTATAAGCTGCGAGTAGAGCAGAAGCGCTTGCAGCGGAGGAACTTGGAGGAGATGCCGGAGCTGCAACAACGCTTTCGTGTGAAGGAGCATGAGGCCGTCGAGGAGATACGCCAGCTGATGCTGCGCCATCGCCAGCAAAACGATGATCGGTTAAGGTGCATCGAGCAGCGTAAAATTATTCAGAATCTTATAGACCAGAATGTCGACCAGGTCCTGGAGAGGCAGGAGCTGCACGTTGGGAGCAAGTGTGAGCAGGATGATGAGAACCAGCCACAAGAGCAGCAAGATCAACACCAACAGGGGGTAGCCTCGAAGAGCACCATCACATCAGAAGCCGACCTAAAGGTGAAGGAGTCCGACCAACGAGAAAATGGCTTTTAACTTCTTTAAAAGCTGGCAACGCTCTGAGCTGCGCGAGCAGCTCTATATATGAAGAATGTAATATTTATATATATATAAAATATGAATAACGATTGAATTAAAAGCAAGGAATAAACACAAAAGAAATAATGCTTTGTAAGCTACATATGCACAGCCGTAACTATAACGAGGCTTTAAAGGACTGCTAGCAGGTGTCTAGGCGTTTTCTTGTATAAAACGTATAAAACGTAGAAATGTGTAAGGCGTGTATAAGAAACTTGCACACGTGCAATGAAAGCATCTCGTTTAGAGTTTTTGACGTCATGATGTACCAGGAATCTCACGAGCACATGCATGACCTTGTGATAAGCTGCACTGCTCGTGACAGCGGACAGTGATGGCAACCATTTTAAATATTTCCTCATCAACAGCGAAATATGTATGTATACTATCACTGTGCGAAAGGAATAGCAATTACAGATATACAGAATTAATTGCCCTAATGCATATATCGTAAGTGTCAGCGAGACGATTTCGCTAATTGAGAACGGCGCATGGGTAGCCATCTTTGTGCTTTTGCGTCATTTACCAACACTGTAAAGCACAGTAAGAACTTTTCAGTTGAAAAATATAAGTTGGCAATGACATTTGCATAATTTGACTTTTCATCTAGTCATCTAACGAAAAAGGAATATACCACACGATTAATTCAGTCTTCAAAAAGAGTTCAATTGAAAAACATCTAAATCTAGAGAAAAAAAAAAAAAAAAAAAAAAAAAAGAATTAAAATGTCTAACAGCTTATCAGATGCTGATATACTTAATTTAAGCCTCGGTGAGCCGCAGCGTGATCGGCAGGAGCGCCTAAAGAAGCAAGCAATGCTGATGCTGCAGCTGCAGCGTCACCTGCAGCTCCGCCAACGTGTGATTGTTGCGCAGATCAAGGGCAGGTGCGTATGCATCTATAAGCTGCGCGGAGAGCAGAAGCGCTTGCAGCGGAGGAACTTGGAGGAGATGCCGGCGCTGCAACAACGCCTTCGTGTGAGGGAGCAAGAGGCCGACGATGAGCTACGCCAGTTGATGCTGCGCCATCGCCAGCAAAACGATGTTCTGTTAAGGTGCATCGAGCAGCGTAAAATTATTCAGAATCTTATAGACCAGAATGTCGACCAGGTCCAGGAGAGGCAGGAGCTGCACGTTGGGAGCAAGTGTCTACATGAGGATGATGAGAACCAGCCACAAGAGCAGCAAGATCAACACCAACAGGGGGTGGCCTCGAAGAGCACCATCACCTCAGAAGCCGATCTAAAGGTAAAGGAGTCCGACCAACGAGAAAATGGCTTTTAACATATTCTTTCCAGCGTGATCAGCAGGAGCGCCTAAAGAAGCAAGCAATGCTGTTGCTGCAGCTGCAGAGTTACCTGCAGCTCCGCCTACGTATGATTGAAGCGCAGATCAAGGGCAGGAGCGTATGCATCTATAAGCTGCGAGTAGAGCAGAAGCGCTTGCAGCGGAGGAACTTGGAGGAGATGCCGGAGCTGCAACAACGCTTTCGTGTGAAGGAGCATGAGGCCGTCGAGGAGATACGCCAGCTGATGCTGCGCCATCGCCAGCAAAACGATGATCGGTTAAGGTGCATCGAGCAGCGTAAAATTATTCAGAATCTTATAGACCAGAATGTCGACCAGGTCCTGGAGAGGCAGGAGCTGCACGTTGGGAGCAAGTGTGAGCAGGATGATGAGAACCAGCCACAAGAGCAGCAAGATCAACACCAACAGGGGGTAGCCTCGAAGAGCACCATCACATCAGAAGCCGACCTAAAGGTGAAGGAGTCCGACCAACGAGAAAATGGCTTTTAACTTCTTTAAAGCGGCACGCTCTGAGCTGCGCGAGCAGCTCTATATATAAAGAATGTAATATTTATATATATAAAATATGAATAACGATTTGAATTAAAAGCAAGGAATAAACACAAAAGAAATAATGCTTTGTAAGCTACATATGCACAGCCGTAACTATAACGAGGCTTTAAAGGACTGCTAGCAGGTGTCTAGGCGTTTTCTTGTATAAAACGTATAAAACGTAGAAATGTGTAAGGCGTGTATAAGAAACTTGCACACGTGCAATGAAAGCATCTCGTTTAGAGTTTTTGACGTCATGATGTACCAGGAATCTCACGAGCACATGCATGACCTTGTGATAAGCTGCACTGCTCGTGACAGCGGACAGTGATGGCAACCATTTTAAATATTTCCTCATCAACAGCGAAAATATGTATGTATACTATCACTGTGCGAAAGGAATAGCATTACAGATATACAGAATTAATTGCCCTAATGCATATATCGTAAGTGTCAGCGAGACGATTTCGCTAATTGAGAACGGCGCATGGGTAGCCATCTTTGTGCTTTTGCGTCATTTACCAACACTGTAAAGCACAGTAAGAACTTTCAGTTGAAAAATATAAGTTGGCAATGACATTTGCATAATTTGACTTTTCATCTAGTCATCTAACGAAAAAGGAATATACCACACGATTAATTCAGTCTTCAAAAAGAGTTCAATTGAAAAACATCTAAATCTAGAGAAAAAAAAAAAAAAAAAAAAAAAAAAGAATTAAAATGTCTAACGGCTTATCAGATGCTGATATACTTAATTTAAGCCTCGGTGAGCCGCAGCGTGATCGGCAGGAGCGCCTAAAGAAGCAAGCAATGCTGATGCTGCAGCTGCAGCGTCACCTGCAGCTCCGCCAACGTGTGATTGTTGCGCAGATCAAGGGCAGGTGCGTATGCATCTATAAGCTGCGCGGAGAGCAGAAGCGCTTGCAGCGGAGGAACTTGGAGGAGATGCCGGCGCTGCAACAACGCCTTCGTGTGAGGGAGCAAGAGGCCGACGATGAGCTACGCCAGTTGATGCTGCGCCATCGCCAGCAAAACGATGTTCTGTTAAGGTGCATCGAGCAGCGTAAAATTATTCAGAATCTTATAGACCAGAATGTCGACCAGGTCCAGGAGAGGCAGGAGCTGCACGTTGGGAGCAAGTGTCTACATGAGGATGATGAGAACCAGCCACAAGAGCAGCAAGATCAACACCAACAGGGGGTGGCCTCGAAGAGCACCATCACCTCAGAAGCCGATCTAAAGGTAAAGGAGTCCGACCAACGAGAAAATGGCTTTTAACATATTCTTTCCAGCGTGATCAGCAGGAGCGCCTAAAGAAGCAAGCAATGCTGTTGCTGCAGCTGCAGAGTTACCTGCAGCTCCGCCTACGTGTGATTGAAGCGCAGATCAAGGGCAGGAGCGTATGCATCTATAAGCTGCGAGTAGAGCAGAAGCGCTTGCAACGGAGGAACTTGGAGGAGATGCCGGAGCTGCAACAACGCTTTCGTGTGAAGGAGCAAGAGGCCGTCGAGGAGATACGCCAGCTGATGCTGCGCCATCGCCAGCAAAACGATGATCGGTTAAGGTGCATCGAGCAGCGTAAAATTATTCAGAATCTTATAGACCAGAATGTCGACCAGGTCCTGGAGAGGCAGGAGCTGCACGTTGGGAGCAAGTGTGAGCAGGATGATGAGAACCAGCCACAAGAGCAGCAAGATCAACACCAACAGGGGGTAGCCTCGAAGAGCACCATCACATCAGAAGCCGACCTAAAGGTGAAGGAGTCCGACCAACGAGAAAATGGCTTTTAACTTCTTTAAAAGCTGGCAACTCTATATATAAACAATGTAATATTTATATATAAAAAATATATGAATAATGAATTGAATTAAAAGCAAGGAATAAACACAAAAGAAATAATGCTTTGTAAGCTACATATGCACAGCCGTAACTATAACGAGGCTTTAAAGGACTGCTAGCAGGTGTCTAGGCGTTTTCTTGTATAAAACGTATAAAACGTAGAAATGTGTAAGGCGTGTATAAGAAACTTGCACACGTGCAATGAAAGCATCTCATTTAGAGTTTGTGACGTCATGATGTACCAGGAATCTCACGAGCACATGCATGACCTTGTGATAAGCTGCACTGCTCGTGACAGCGGACAGTGATGGCACCAATTTTAAATATTTCCTCATCAACAACGAATATATGTATGTATACTATCACTGTGCGAATGGAATAGCAATGCAGATATACAGAATTAATTGCCCTAATGCATATATCGTAAGTGTAAGCGAGACGATTTCGCTAATTGAGAACGGCGCATGAGTAGCCATCTTTCTGCTTTTGCGTCATTTACCAACACTCTAAGGCACAATAAGAACCTTTCAGTTGAAAAATATAAGTTGGCTATGACATTTGCATAATTTGACTTTTCATCTAGTCATCTAACGAAAAAGGAATATACCACGCGATTAATTCAGTCTTCAAAAAGAGTTCAATTGAAAAACATCTAAATCTAGAGAAAAATAAAAAAGAATTAAAATGTCTAACGGTTTATCTGATGGTGATATACTTAATGTAAGCGTCGGTGAGCCGCAGCGTGTTTGGCAGGAGCGCCTAAAGAAGCAAGCAATGCTGTTGCTGCAGCTGCAGCGTGTCCTGCAGCTCCGCCGACGTGTGAGTGAAGTGCAGATCGTGGACTGGAGCGTATGCATCTATAAGCTGCGCATAAAGCAGAAGCGCTTGCAGCGGAGGAACTTGGAGATGCACGCGCTGCAACAACGCTTTCGTGTGAAGCAGCAAGAGGCCGTCGAGGAGAGACGCCAGCTGATGCTGCGCCATCGCCAGCAAAACGATGATCTGTTAAGGTGCATCGAGCAGCGTAAAATTATTCAGAATCTTATAGACCAGAATGTCGACCAGGTCCTGGAGAGGCAGGAGCTGCACGTTGGGAGCAAGTGTCTACATGAGCAGGATGATGAGAACCAGCCACAAGAGCAGCAAGATCATCTATCGTCACCACTCTCGCAGCTCTATATAAACAATATGATGTTTATATATAAAATATTTTAATATAATAACGATTTGAAATAAAAGCAAGAGGATAAACACAAAATGCTTTGTAAGCTACATATGGACATACATTTCGATAAATTAAAGCAATCATTATTTCATTGTTCGATTATGTAATTAAAAAAAGGGATTCTTTTATATTCGTACCCAAACTCAATAAAACGTGTTTAAGAAACTTGCACACATGCATGAAAGCATCTCATTTAGAGCATGTGACGTCATGATGTACCAAGAATCGCACGAGCACGTGCATGACCTTGAAATAAGCTGCACTGCTCGTGATAGTGGACAGTGATGGCAACTATTGTGAAAATGTCGCCAGCAACAGCGAATAACTGTATGTATACTATCACTGCGCGAAAGGAATAGCAATGCAGATATACAGAATTGATTTGCTTTAATGCAGAGATCGTAAGTATAAGCGAGACTATTTTCCTATTTGAGCACGGCGCATGAGTAGCCATCTTTGTGCTTTTGCGACGTTTACCAACACTGTAACACTTGTGTGAGCCCGCACAAAAAAACTATGTTGGCTATGAAGTTAGTATAATTTGACTTCGTCGCTAGTCAGCTAACTAGACGAATATTTCATTCTCCAAAAATAATTCAATTGACAATAAAGAAAACATAGCTAAAAATGTCTGACCGTACTTCTAATGTTGATATACTTGACTTAAGTCTCGGTGAGCCGCCTTGAATAGTTTCTCAATAGATAATGGTCTATCCCCTTCGAACGTAGATGAGTACACACGTCTGTATGTGCGCACCGATTTCAAACGCAAGGCCAGTGGTAGACGTCCTGCGCAACAAAACTATAACTATCATCGACGACGCAGAGGTGCGCAATCGCATTACGATGAGCCGGCATGCCGGCGACATCAGCGGGACCGCTTGCAGGAGAAGCGACTGTCCGTGAGCCAGAACGCATGTATCAAAAAGCTGCGCATGGAGCAGAAGCGCTTGCAGCAGAAGAGCTTGCAGGAGATGCACGCGCTGCAACAACGCCTTCGTGTGCAGCGTCAGAAGCCCGTATCGGAGGTACGTGAGCTGCAGTTGCGCCATCGCCAACAACACGTTGCTCTGCAGAAGCTCATCGATGAAAAGCAGCGTGAAAGTGTGCAATATCTTATAGACGAGAATGTCGACCGGGCCCAGGGCGTCGGTAAAAGCGAATTGATCCACAAGCAGGAGCTCAATTTCGAGATCACGGACGACACCCTGTCCACTGAGGATGACGACACCTTGAAGGAGGTGCTCGAGCCGGAAGACGATATAGATTCCGACATGCTCTATATACCCACCAGCTTCTCATTGAACGAATACAAATTGCTCGACTTGGAAAGTACTTAGTACTACTTCAATAGAAATATATACGAGTACCTTAATGCAAATCTTTACTGTAGATGGGGAACTCATTAGAGAATATGGGATAATCCATCTGGTCGTAGTACTACACTAAACAAAAAAAGGGTTATATACTAAAGAAATCATTTGGACGCTAGTCCTGTTGAGCGCGCTTGATTTCAGTACAAAGTCAATCGAAGGAATAGCAGCAGGTGGACCTCATTAAAGACGTGAAACTCCCTCGTTGGCGTAGAGCTGTCCATTGTCCATTGTGGAGTGGCCGTCCTTTGCCTTTACCTTTGCTCTTGCTGTGCCGCCGTCATCGGCTGCCGCATCCTCCTCTTTGGTGTCCAGCGAGAGGCGTTCCGGCGCTTCATCGAAGCGCACCTTGATCTCCGCCTTGCAGCCGTTGTGCCACATGATGCACTCCCTGTCCGGCCTGACGGTCTCCCGCACCTCCGTGATGATGGCCTGCAGTGTGCTGTGGCAACGCTTGAAGCTGGGCCGCTCCCACGGCTCGCCGCGCCAGCATTGCATGAGCAGCCCGTAACTGTGAACGCAAGAGAATTAAACAGTGTTGAATGGAGAGCGCACATGAAGTGAGCCGAGTAGCAGCATTTACAGCTTGTCGGGACACCGCTCCGGCTGCTGCAGGCGTCCGCCCTCCTTGACGTGGGTCAGCACCTCGTAGTTGTTGCGCGCCGCATAC
>JABVZY010000290.1:8022171-8041749 GCA_020883555.1 Drosophila nannoptera | reverse complement strand
ACGAAACTGAGCTGGTTTCTAATTTGTTATCGTCCGATTTGCGTTGTTCAAGAAGCTCTGCTTTACGCTTAGCAATTTACATTTCAGCGAGCACTCGGTCTGAAATTGAAAACGAAACCAGAACAAAAACAAAAACAAAAACAAAAAGGGAGGAATAAATAATTGCAAAAAAAAACATAAGCAAATACACACACACAGAAGTTAAACAAGAAACATTAAAGCACATCCAGTCAGAAATGTGTTTTGGTTTTGTTATTGGAATTGGATCCCGCGTGTGGATGTAAGCTCCAATTAGCATATTTTATGCCGACCATAAACTAAGCCGATCGCCCGAATGGTTCAACGAACGCGGAGCCGCAGGGAATTAACCTAATGCAGAGGACACTCGCCGGCCAAAGCGAAGAGTCCTAATTAGAGGGAGAGAGAAAGAGAGCGAGAGAGATTGAAGGCAAAGGGGAGAAGGCATAAGCTATCCCTGCCCTGTCCGTATAAAAGCTGTAATCGAAACGAGATCTACTGTATATTTATCTATAGGGAACACCCCTAATGGGGAAGAAGTCAACTCTAACTGGGTGCACATGAAATGGCCACAATGGGGAGGAGATTTACATGCTGATTTCTATCGATATTTAACTCTCCGCTCACGGATAAACTCTTAATATGAAGCACAAGAAAGAGATTTATCGAATTAGCACACAGAAGGAGTAACCCTAATGATCTATACGAATTATCCTATCCCGATGGGAGTGGATCGATTACAGGGAATAGCCCTAATGTGCCCGGAATTAACTTCTTCCCCTTCGCTCTCTCTCTCTCTCTCTCTCTCTCTCTCTCTCTAGGAAATTCTTAATTGCGGCAAATCAAGCGAGGAAAAAGTCAAGTTCACTTTTTATTAATTATTCGCGCTGCTCGCGAGCGGCAAAATCGATTGTTGAATCGTGTCTATATAAATAAGCAACTGTATATATCTATATTTATTTATTTCCCCCATTTTATATTCATTTATTTCTTTGCTCTTGTTTACGGCTCTATCTGCATTTTGTATATTTTTTTTTAAATCAAATTCTTCTTCGTATAAACTGTTGTTGTTGCTCGCGAGGTGTGAGTGGGAGTGTAGGATCGCGGGAGGGGCGGGGCTGGGCAGGTCTGTGTTCACGCGCTTTAATTCAATTTGCTGTAATGCTCGTAATTGATTTGAGCAGCTTAATTGCAATTGATTGCAGCCCTTCTTCACGGGACGCTCTCGCTTGCACTCCCCCGCTCTCCCTCCACCACAATTACGCACACGCACGCACACTCCGCCTGCAACTGGAACTATCTGAGCTGACCGCGCAACGTACTTAACCGTGCCGCGTTCGTCGCTTGACTGACGGAGCCGGCAAATGACAGCGACAGCTCCCAAAAACCAACCCCAGCCGAAGTCGCAAGACGCGATCGACGGCTCAACGATCGCCGACACCGACGACGGCGACAAACCGCAACCAGACCGACAACGCCAAAAACAACAACAACAGCGACACGATGACGTTCACAATGAACACGATGAAGGCAATGACGTCGTGGACTCTCGCCCCTCCTCAGTTGACAATTCGGCGCACAAAGGTTACGCGTTGCCTAAACGAGTGTGGGATTAAGAGTTCACGCCCTCTCTGCCTCCCTCTATCAATCGAACTTCTACTCTCTCTCTCACGTAGTCGATCTCTCGGCGTCCTCTGAGAGGGCTGCGAGAACGATTAGCTCGCGGTAAACATTAATTAATAACAAGTGATTCGACATTCCCGGCTAATGAATGCCAGACAATCGATTGCCGCTGCCAGCAGAGGCTGGTGAGGCGCTTGAGGCGTTAATAGCATGGCGTTTCGACTGCAGGCAGTCAATCAATCAGTCAGATCGGACGCTGCATGGCCAGGTGAATCAATCAAATGGATCAATCAGCCATGCAATCATTCATTCATTCAATCATTTACGCTCTGTCTCTCTCTCCCTCTCTCTCTTTCTCTCTCTATGTTATATACATCATAGTTTATCAATCAAACGATCAAATTTTTGCACATAGCACATCTCTACTCAAGTCAGATTACGCATCGAATTCAATCAATCGAACAGCTGTACCATTCATTCCATGCAATTTGCTGAAACACTCGACGTCAGGCTCCGTCAGGTGTTCGTCTATTAGTCGGTCTGTCTGTCTGTATGGGGGGCAGCTGTTTCATTATTCTTTTTTCTCTGCAATGTGGAACAGCTGCACCTTTGGAATTTCATTTCCAATTTTATTCAGAAACAAAATTGTTTCCAGTTCGGCAAAAGCTCTAAAATATGCAACGAATTGAGCCGATAAAGCGCGGCGCGCTGGAAAGTAAGCAGCATTGCGGATGGAATAGATGCGTTCGCGGGGGCAATGTGGTGTATGGGCGATGGCAGATAAACCGCTGAGACGAGCGAATGTCAGGATTCCCAGTTCGGCTTCAAGCCAAATGGCCGGGCTTGCCAGGATATCGCGTGCACTGTAGGAATATATAAAGCGTCCCGCCGATTTAATGCCTAAGTGCGAGCTTGAGTTTGTTATTTGGCTGCACTAGTGCCGGGGTCAAAGGTTGTCGGCGCAGCGATTAGCTGTCTGGCAATTGGATGCACTGAGCTTTTACAATCGCTGATTAAATCACAGCGATAGCAGCATGCAATGATCCAAATAGTTGGCCAAACAGACGGTCTAAAGGCGTGCAGCCTTCCAGCCTTTGAACCCTTTCCAGCTTGCAATGACCACTTTCTAGCCTATGATTTGAGTCCTATCCTAATATTTTCTGTCTCTCCTCGAATCGCTCTCTTATAACACCATACAACGTTGAGAGCTGTAAGTTTGAGCATGAATCATCCGCCCAGTGGCCCAGTGCCCTCCGCACACACGCATGTACACAGGGAGCGAGAGAGAGGTAGAGAGGGAGAGTAAGAGGTCTACAAAAGAATCAAAATATTTATAAACAATGTCTTAACATTTAACATCAAAGAGCACACGCAGACCCAAACACATAGTCATACACATACCCTATAGTATACACACGTACGTTCTCGTAAACATCGGCAGCGTTTCCATTTTGCATAATGCCCGTTGCGGGTATATGAACCGTGGCCAATCCTGTCTCCAATGAGCATAACATAACTGAGCTGGTTGATCTCTAAGGTTGATGAATTAATGAGACGTTCGCATTTTGCTTTGCTTCATCTTACCTGCACGTATATCTGATGCTCCATAAGATGATGGTGTGGTCCTCATTTTTGACTTTGCCGACTTTGATGTCGGCTTAAACCCAATGGGCATGGATTAACTGGTATTTATCTAGCATACTTCTGAGCGAGCTGCCCGCTAGGGTAGCGCCTAGTCGGGTCTTGGACCGTTCGATTCTATCATTTCAGCATTTCTGCGCTGCGGGCCAAGCGATAAGCATATATATATGTACATGCATAGAGCATCAACACATTTCATATACATAAAATGTTAAGTTCTCAGTAGAGAAAGCGCGCAAATGTCGTATATGTGATTACACACATATACGCGCGCGCGTACAGACAGTCGATGAGTTGCGTGTAGAAATTGAAGATAGATTAAACACTCGGCCCGTCCTCCTATTCGACTCAGTCGCGCATTAAACTTGGCAAACGTCGGACCATTTGAGACAACATGGTCTGCTCCTCGGTAATCGCATACCTCGTACTAGGCTGTATGTTCCTAGGACTCATCCGGGCAACACCAACCTATCGCTGTAAGTATGGCCGATTCTCTTCTCTACACTCACTGAAATGATGCACCTACACAGCTCTCGTTGGCTATCGTTATGAGCCAGAATATTGCAGTGATACTCTAACCGCTCGACAGCTTTATGTGGGCGAAATGTTCACACGACCGGGTCAATGCGTTCGCGTGCAATGCTTGGGCACACTACAGCTGTGGGAAGACACGTGAGTGGTAGATCAATAAGAATACAAACAATAATACATTATTCACTGTGCAGCTGCAAGGTGCCGCAGTCATTGAAAGGCGAATGCCATGTGCTCCCGATCAGTGAGGCCAATTTGGAGTACCCAAAATGTTGCCCCTTGTATGAGTGCACAACGTATGAATCAAACGCCGGGAGGGAGATGAAGCAAACGAACACGTATGACCATGTTGGCAATTTACGAAAATCACAAGTTACCGAGTTGATTGTCCTCAACAAAGAACGGCCAAGACCACCATCCATTCATGTACAAACGCAACCTGCGCGCAAATATCAAATTTAAGCAACCGTTATATCCGGTTGTATGTACGCATATTCAAACATATGCAAGTTTTCCGTGAAGAGTGGTTAAATCAGTTAGAGCTTAGTTAGACATAAATCAACTATATTGTATTGTATTCACTTCGTGTCCTTATTATACAAACGAATAAAACAAAATTTTATTGGATTTTATTCAACTTAATAAAGCTGCAATTGCGCTTTTTTGTATTAGACAGGGTTGCTGTAATATTGCGATAGGATACATCGATAACTGCATTGACTTAACAAAACGTAGTTCACTGAATAATCATCGCAGCAGTCACACTTATATTATATTCATATCGATGCGTCAAGGTACGACTATCGAGCCATAGAAATTCCAGCAAGTGACAAATTCTAGACAATTTTCAAAATAAAATAGTCGTGCTTGCGTAAATTACGCTGGCTGGCAGTAATATTTTAAATTGATATATCTACTGGATAAGCAGATATATTGAATTTTTGGCACAAGCGAAGAAATCATTTTGGTATACTACGAATTTCATCATCAAAATAAGATGCTACGTCTTGCATTGTCGAAGGGCCCGACCAGCCTTCTGCTGGGTAAATCTTCGCAGGCTCTGCTCAAGTCGAAGCCGAGCCTGAACCTAATGCGTACCTACGCTCGCGGTCCTGTGCGTACTACACGCAATCCTGTTATCGTCGAGAAGCCACAGGCCCCCACACTGAAGGAGAAGTTGATGGGTCCCCCGAGTGCCAATGGTAGGTTGCATTCGGTTGAGTTCACTTGCGTAATCTAACTTGAACTGCGTTAAATTTGTTTCGTTCTAGCATATTCCATGGGCAAAGGCGCTGCTGCTGGTGCCGCCGTCATCGGCCTGGGCGCCCTATGCTACTATGGCGTAGGAATGGGCAAACATACGAGCATTGCGGACAACGCTATGTGAGTACAAGATTTCAATTTCTTAATATTTAGCAAGCACCGTTGTTGTCTATGGTTATGGAGGAGTGTCTTATTTGGTATTTATATGTATCTTATTTTATTGTATTCGCTTTTCCATGCAGCATGTGGCCGCAATATGTTAAGGAGCGCATACAATCGACTTACGCCTTCTTTGGTGGCTCGTGCCTGTTAACCGCAGCTTCTGCTGCGGCTGTCTTTCGGTCACCGCGCCTACTGGCACTTGCCTCGCGCGGCGGCATAATGGTAAGTGTTTTGGATACTATCATACATTCGTACACATACGTGCCTACACATACACATACACATTCTTGTATCTCATAGTGGACTATAGGTTCCATCGCCCTGGTCATTGGCAGCGGAGCTGTTACGCGCTCCATTCAGTATGAGAAAGGCTTAGGGCCCAAACATCTAGCATGGGCGGTGCATTGTGGTCTTTTAGGCGCAATGATTGCGCCTATGTGCATACTAGGGGGCCCAATTTTAACACGCGCTGCACTTTACACGGGTGGCATTGCCGGTGGCTTGTCCACCATCGCAACGTGTGCTCCAAATGATAAATTCTTGTATATGGGTGGACCCTTGGCTATCGGCCTAGGGCTTGTCTTTGCCTCGTCATTGGCCTCGATGTGGTTGCCGCCTACGACTATGCTGGGCGCTGGTAAGTAAACATCGTTTGGTCCATAGATATTCCATATTTATTTAATGCTCTGGACTGGATTGCTTTTTAGGTTTGGCATCTATGTCCCTTTACGGCGGACTAGTACTCTTCAGCGGCTTCTTACTGTACGATACACAACTGTTGGTACGCAAAGCGGAGGTGTATCCTCAGTATTCGTATGTGCCCTACGATCCTATTAATGCGTAAGAACACCTATTAAATTAACCTTGAATATCATATTGATATGGGTATTCTTTCAGTTCGATGTCCATATATATGGATGTATTAAATATTTTCATTCGGATTGTTACTATTATGGGACTTAACCAAAGGAAATAAACGAAGATAGTTGTGATATACTAAAACTGATAAATATTATATGTAATCTATAAATAAAGCTACATAGGCCTCAAAGAATAAAAAAAAATGCATTTATTGAAAAGTTGGTATGCACACAACTGCTTGTCGATACATGAAACCCGATACAGATATCGATATATGTCAATATGTATCAATTGAACAGATACAGATGTCATACCAATTCCTTCATTTACTCTTATTAGACAATATTTTTAATTAATTTCTTACAAATAACTCAACCGCAAATATTCTACACAATAAATTTATATTATTTTTACATAGGCAAGGAGTTATTATATCGCAAAAATCTACGATAAACTATCGCTGACGATAAGTAGTAAACGATGTGTAAACGTCGTCAGGACAATGCGAAAGACAGCTTGTATAGATATAAGGATTTGAGCTTCAACTTATTGGCTTTGGCTCGAGTGTCAAGTGTGACAAATGTGTAATTGAAATACGAGTTGTCGTACCTCAGCAATAGACTTTCCATAATAGTACAGTAGACAATTTATTTTGGTAGAACACAATATTAAAGTTAATTGTTACTTATATTTTCTTGTGAATATTAAGTGCGAATTCGTGTTTCAGGTTCGTTGTATTGCAACAGTAGGAAGAGGCTATTCGTCTAATAGGATACCGCGCTCCACTGCAGAAACAGCCGGTAAGTCTGTCCAGACAAGCCACTGGGCCGCGCCCTGCCGTTAGCAGCAAACCACCCGGCAAATCGATTTGCTCGCGGTAGGCGGATGCCGGTAACCGGTGAACGTGAAATCGATTTACGATAACGAAAACCTCCTTTAATCTTTTTCACAGGCACAATTGCACAGCCAGCAGTGAGCGTCGCTCAGAAGGGAAAAATTTGCTAGCAGCCGGTGGAAGAGGAGGAGGCGAAGAATAGCGAAATTCGAGAAATGGAGCGACGTTATTTAAAAAATCCGTTTGCAGACTTCGCGGGTGGTGAAAGTACGCCATTTGCCACCGACGAGGAGCATATAAAGACTCTGATTTGCACCTATGTGGATGCCATATTAGAGCATTGCCATCCGAACAGCGATGAGGATGACAATCGCGGCGACTTGTATGTAGGGAACGCGGGCATTGCATACATGTTTTGGAAGCTGCATAGCTGCGAACAGACTCGTGATCTCTATCCTGCATTGGAGCATGCCATAGCCTTTATACGCAAAGCAAAGGCGACTGCTAAGCGCTATAAGAAACGATCTTCCGAACGATATTCATTCCTCTGTGGCAACGCTGGAATTTATGCAGTCTCGGCAGCCATTTCTCAAGATGCGAAGGACACAGAGGAGCTCTCCAACGACTTGGCTAACTTTAAGTCAGGAATACCATCTAGCAAGGAGTTCATGCACACCAAATATGGCTGCGATGAAGTGCTAGTGGGTCGAGCCGGCTATTTATCGGGCTGTTATTGGCTGAACGATGTATTGCCCGAGAAGAAGATCACCGACGACGATCTAATCTCTATTTGCCAGCTAATCATAACTAGCGGCCGAGAATACAGTAAACTGAACAACTCGCCGTTACCACTAATGTATCAATACCATGGCACCGAATATTTGGGCGCAGCCCATGGTCTGTGTGCCATATTACATATGCTACTGGACAGTCCCTGGTTCCGCACGGTACCAATATCAGCACCAGCTGCGGAATTACGCGACATAAAGCGGTCAATCGACTTTTTCCTGGAGCTGCAGGATAGTGAGGGCAATTTTCCGGTGGCCTTGGAGGATTTGCGTTCGGGTCGCGATAAACGCTTGGTGCATTGGTGCCATGGTGCTCCTGGCGCCGTTTATGTACTAGCCAAGGCTTATTTAATATTCAAGGAGGACAAATACATCACGTCGCTTCGCCTTGCCGCCGATCTCGTCTGGAAGAAGGGCTTTCTGCGCAAGGGACCGGGAATCTGTCACGGCGTTGCCGGCAACGGTTACGTTTTTTTGCTGCTTTTCCGCTTGACCAACGAAATGAAGTACCTGTATAGAGCACACAAATTCATGGAGCTACTGACCAATTCGGAATTCAAACAGCGAGCACGCGTACCCGATCGCCCACACAGTTTATACGAGGGAGTGGCTGGAACCGTTTGCTTCCTGGTTGACTTGCTTGAGCCGGAGCATGCGCACTTCCCCTTCATGGACGTCTTTCATTAGGCGGTTAATCCGTTAAACGGTTGAGCATTAAAATATACAAACATCTCTCTTCATAGACACACATCTACACGGATCCTGCATTTTTCCGTTTTCTAGTCAATATGTTTTATTTCCAAAAATTTTTCCTATTTTGTTTTAGTTCACGTTGCCTTTACACTAATTCACTTGCCTTGCACCCCACCCTTACATTTACTATAAATTGAATTCGATTTTAATATTGAAGTCGAGTGCGTGGCGCCAATCACCGAAAGCGGAATGTATATTGACCATTCTCATATCAAAATTTTCTGTGCTTTAAGCTATGCAATTAAAAATAATATGGCAAACATAAAAGTTCATATATATATATATATATATATAAATATATATTTACATAAACATATACTATACACAACTATACAATATATGTATATTTATATCATCACATTTGTATTGGAGAAAAAGAATTAAACAGCATACATACACATATACTGTACTTTATGCAGAGCTCCAAATTCAACTGTCAATAAAAATTATACTACCAATAATATTTTTGTGGCAATTAAGTCTAAAGATGCTAATATTAAAACTCGGCGCCCATTTATTGATCATAACATTGGTGTATGCGTCGCCGATGAATTCTGTACAAGCCTGCTAAACAAAACCTCTTTATGCGATAAGTGCCTATCGATTCACATCTCTCATCACTGACAGACTCTTTTCGTGGTGTGGACGCAATCTGCAAACTCGTGGCGAAATTTTGTATTAAAATTTAGTTACACATTTGCTTAGCAAAATAAGGTTATTTAAACATAAACGATCAAGTAAAACAGCAACAAGCACTTATTTAAGTTACCGTTCATGGATTACAGATGCCGGGCGTTGAAACAATCAAGTCAAGTTGGGCCGATGAGGTGGAGCTGGACTATGGGGGCTTGCCACCAACAACGGAAACCATTGAGAATGGCCACAAATATGTGACCGAATACAAATACAACAAGGACGATAAGAAAACGAAAGTGGTGCGCACTTACAAAATCTCCAAACAGGTGGTGCCTAAAACTGTAGCCAAGCGACGCACTTGGACCAAATTTGGAGATTCGAAAAATGATAAGCCTGGCCCCAATTCTCAAACCACAATGGTGTCTGAAGAGATCATCATGCAGTTCCTCAACTCCAAGGAGGATGAAAAGGCGAACGATCCACTGCTGGACCCCAGCAAAAACATTGCCAAATGCCGTATTTGCAATGGTGAGCATTGGTCGGTCAACTGTCCCTACAAAGGAACTGCCATGGACACAAATCTTATGGAAAAGAAGGCTGCCGCGGCTGCGTCCGCGGCGGTCGATGCTCCAAAATCCGGCAAATATGTGCCTCCATTCCTCAAGGATAGTCAAAAGGGAGGCATGGGTATGCGTGGACGAGACGATACAGCCGCCATTCGTATTTCTAACTTGTCAGAGTCAATGACCGAAGCCGATCTGGAGGAGCTAGTGAAGAAGATCGGCCCACAGAGTAAAATGTATCTGGCCCGCGATAAGAATACCGGCCTTTGCAAAGGCTTCGCTTATGTTCACTTTAAGCAGAGAAAGGATGCAGCAGCGGCGATCGAAATCCTAAACGGCCACGGCTACGATCACTTGATCCTTAGTGTAGAATGGTCCAAGCCACAGAACAATTGAATTTGTGGGAAGCCAGTGGGAGTGTATGCGAGTGTGTGTGAAGTAAAGGCGGTCGCCTAGAAGGAGAAGTGTGAGGTAGAAATTGTAAACGGCTTTTAATATTTTTTACTATTGAGTTTTACTTATAGAGAGTCAGAAGAATACCGCATGTGTTACAAATAAACAGTACATGGTATCTAAGCTATAAGTTTACTAAAGTACAGAAAAATGAAAACAAAAATAAAAAGGTAAACCACTGACGGCACGCAATGAATCTTTATACATATGAATTTATGATATGCGACTCGGTCATGTATATCCGCGCCTACACACACACGCACGTGTGGCCAGAACTCAAAGAGCGACAGTATTCGACGTCACGACTTGGCGCACAGCGTTGCCAGACAACACAATGAATAAAGGCGAGAAAATAATAGCGGCACTCCAGCATCTACGCTTGCTAAAAATTAATTTTTATTTCATTCCTGTTATTTAAATATACATTGTTATTGAATGGAATTGAAGCTTACAAGAATAATTATCCAGTCTTTGCCACATGTTATTTATTTGAAATACTGAAAGACGCAGTTTCGTCTTTGGGACTACCCACTTTGTGCTTGTTATGAGGACGTATGGCAACTACTTTAAGGGTCAGGCAATTCCAGGGTATTCTCTCTTGCTAAGCAACTTGGCACGGATTAATGTGGCACCAGTTCTACAGGGTATGACAGAGTGCGACTACGACGAACGTGGGTTAGCTCTGCTTGCGTAAATTGTGTTTTTGTTTGTGCCGTGCGCTAATTATAGAAATAGGTGCCGCAAAAGCATTTCAAATTTGAATAAAGCAAAATGCAATAATTTTGAACTGCCCACTGTGAAGGTGTGCAGGTGTATATTGGTGCGCTCGCAATGGAATCCTCCAAAAATTCGGATAATAAGCTGACCATTAAGCGCGGGACGCGTATTCTAACCGAAAAGCCCTTCGCGTATGTACTCAAGTCCAAGTATCGGCTGGAGCGATGTGATAATTGCCTGGAAGCGTAAGTGGCACACGTGTGGGTTTCATAGAATATTTATATTTATTTCTGAACGTATCTGTTGCGTAGCTCAAAGGTGTTAAAGTGCTCCAGTTGCCGCTATGTCTCATATTGCAACCGCACCTGCCAGCAAGAGGCCTGGTCGCTGCACAAGCACGAATGCCCCTTCCTGAAACGTGCATTGCCTCGAATTGTGCCGGACGCGGCACGCATGCTATGCCGTCTGATACTGAAGTTGGAGCATGGCGGGGATCTACAGCGCGGTTACTACACGGAGCACGGATCACGCAAATTTCGGGACTTGATGTCGCGTGGGTACCTTATATGTCTCAAGTAAAACACCTAAAATCAATGCTATTCCATCTTTTTAGACTATGCCGAGATTAAAAATGATCCTAAGCGAAGGGAACATCTGGAGTCGCTGCACGCCGTGCTCACAGATATGATGACTGACAGCAGCGGGAGCAGCAAGAGCACCAATATAGTGCCCAATTTCACAGAACTGATGAGCATTTATGGCCGTGTAAGTGCCTAGCCTATGGCCTAGCTGCTCTAATGCATGTCGCCACAAGTTGTCCTCTCTCTCTCTCTCCCTCCCATTTCCACCCTCATTGCTGGCGCTGTGCCAACTGTCAGGAGACTGTCGAAATCCAGCTTGGTCTACAGATACACATCACAGCGCCATCTCTTTCAAACAGGATAGACGATTGGCCAATCTTTGCCCAAACTGATCAATGATCTCCCTTCCATTTGCCACGCAGCTCATTACGAACGGCTTTAACATACTGGACGGAGAAATGAACTCTATAGCGACTGGCATTTATCTGGGCGTGTCCATAACGGATCACAGCTGTCAGCCGAACGCAGTGGCCACCTTCGAGGGCAACGAGCTGCATGTGCACGCTATAGAGGATTTGCCGTGTTTGGACTGGTCCAAGATCTATATAAGCTACATTGATCTGCTTAATACGCCGGAGCAGCGACGAGCCGATCTCAAAGAGCATTACTATTTCCTATGCGTGTGCAGCAAGTGCATCGATCCGCAGGAAATGCACGAGATGACAGCAGCCGTCTGTCCTAATAGCAGCTGCGATGCTAGCGTCGACATTGAGAAGGACCGTTGCCCAAGCTGCTCTGCCAGCGTCACACCCGAGCTGCGCAGCGCCTACAAAGAGGTCATGTCACTGACGCAGTGCAACCTTGACTCCATGAAGGAGGTGGCTTGTAAGTTTGTTGCACCCATCATCCATTACTGTTGACTCCCAATGGTCTCTCTTAACTAGATCTGGACGTGTGCAAAGTGTGCCTGGCCAAGCAGCGCGGCGTGTTGCATCCGTTGAACGTGTGGCACGTGAAGACGTTGGACGCGGCCTTCGAGGCGGCCATCGACGTAGGCAAGTGGACGGACGCTTTGGCGTACGGGCAGAAGCTGCTGCCGGGCTTCGCCAAGTATCACGGCGCTTGGAATCCACTGCTGGGACTGTTGCACATGAAGCTGGGCAAGATTCAGCTTTATGAGCGCAACTACAAGCTGGCCGTACACCATTTACAGGAGGCGCAACGCATCCTAAATGTGACGCACGGACGCGATCATCGGCTGCTCACGGAGCAGCTACGTCCACTCATGCTGCAAGCCAGGCACGAGATGACCTAGAAGATTCTATTGGCCTTACAATTATTTGTTTTAAAATACAATTTAATGGAAAAAAAACGTAGAGACTATGCAGACATGTTTAGACAATTTGTGCGATGGCCTTGGCACGTCGATCTGTATCCTGGAAGAGCGCCCGTATGAGGTGCTTTATCTCATTGGCCTGGTAGTTGGCTGTTAGCGGCCCAGCTCCGTCGCACCAGAACTCGGTGATCTCCTTGAGCGAGGCGTTCATCATGGTCTTGAGTTGTTCAAGCTTTTGCCACGAGCGTATCTGTATCACCTGATGCTTGTCCTGGAAGAGAAGCGGTGCCTTCTCGAGCACCACGTCGATCAGGTCGCTCAGCTCGCTGGCCATGGTCGCCGATATGTCGCGCAGTTTGAAAATCCGACGTATCAGGTCGTTGATGAAAGCATGCAGCAGTTCGCAAAAGCTACTGTCGTATACTTCAGTTGGCAGCACCGACTGCCACACGTTCTTCAGTAGCTCTAGCTGGCGCAGGCACTGACGCACCAGACGTAACGGCGTCGTGCCCAACGTATGCGGATTCTCGAACTCTGTGTGAATGAGGAGGAAATTACTCTCGGATCGAATCACATTTTTAAGCTGTCTGAATTGTCAACCCACCAAAATCATTCATTATCTCCTGCAGTATGGACTCCTGGTAGTTGAGTTGGACACCGAAATGCTTGCTGCCCGTCGACTCCAGCGTCTTGACCAGCGATGGAAAGCTTTCAATGCCACTGTTGGCATGCTTAGCCACCCAATTGCTTAGGTACATGCAGTTGTTGTGGAACAGCGCCGACTGCTGGGGAATGCTCTGCAGTAGCTTCCTATGCACCTTGGGCACCTCATCAATGTACATCTCTAAGAGGAGGCTGATAACGCCGCTCAGTGGGTCGACTCCGTCCTCGCCAGTCTTATCGGTCGGCTGCCGCATTACTCGTTCCATTAGCTTGACAAAATCCTAAATGTGTATAAATAATTGCATTGATATTATGAGACTAGGTCGATTTGCAGTTGGGGAACAGTTTCGTACCTGCGCGCTCTTGGAGATCATGCAGCGTGGTAACCGGAATAAAGCTTCAGGAGACATATCAATTGCTAATTCCTCGGTATCATTGCCCACGCGAATCATGTCCTGCAGATCACGCTGAATTATCTCGCGGGCCGTGGCCTGAACCCGGGCCGAGATGCGATTCCGATAGTAGATGTCGAATTCCTTGGTGAAATCGCTGAGCGCTGTGTCCTGCTCCGGATTGATAAGGAATGTGTCGGCCAGCTGCTGTTCGAATTGCAGAACATCTTCGCAGAGCGTCGAGCTATTGTATTCATCCATGGTCTCGGGCACAGCCGGTATTAAACACTGATCGACGAGCAGTCGCAGCATACGGTCCTTAATATGATCGCCTACAATACTGAACACATGCTGCTGGCCATTGATGCTGCAGTTTATGCTGCCTAGCGTCTGGAGCAGCAGCCGAAAATTCTCGAATACATCCTTATAGCTGGGCAGAAGTAGTGGTGACGTGTCTTGATCCTTGATGGAATAGGAGAGAGTTAGCTGCATATGGGTGCCATCCTTGGCCATATCGTTGTATTCGACCGAGACTGGCTTCTGGATGAGTGGCTCGATGCAGTTCTCGAGCAAAAAGGAGCATAGCTTGGCGGAATTGTAACGCTCTTGGAACAATGCCATCACAATATCCTGGAGCTGGGCCTCATCCTTGCTGATTAGAATTGTAACGCATTTAGAAGTGGGAAAAGATTTACAGTTCAGCTGGACAAGACGATCGAAGCACTCCTGCAGATTCTGTTGCAACAAATGGGACTGTACATGATATTTGACCTTGATGGACTCGTAGCAGTCCAACGAATGGAATATGCGTTCCACATCTGCCGGTATGGCATCCGCGGTGTTTTCACCATATATCAAGCTGTGTAGCTTGCCCATAAGGTCTAACACAACCATGCAGTCTTTGGTGGCCTTTGCTTCCTCAACACACTGAAACAAATCGTCCAGCTTGAGTATGTGCTCACTGACGCGCAATCCCAACATTATTTCACGCAAATCCCGACTGCTGTTCGCCAGCTCGGCGCTTGCATCGTTCAATTCAGAAAGCCCCTCTTCGCAGACGGTGGACAGTAGTTCATTGATCTCATCGCCAAGTGCTCTCGACTTCTCCAAGAAGATATCTGGTGACGTGTGATTGGGCAAAAATTCGGTATAGTTCTCATCGATGTGTTTGCGGACGCGCGTCTGGAATCGTTCGGTGCGCACCAACATTTTGGTAATTGCCGATTTCGTCGCTTCAATGTTGTGTGTATTGCTGCCCTGGCCTTGGAAGGTCTCCAGCAGCACCTGGTTTTGAGCCATATTCGATGGAAGCGTTCTATTCCGCTGCAAGACGCTTACAATTGTACACTTATTATTTGATGTGAATACAAATTGCAACGACGACGCTTGTTTATTTTTTGTACTTATCGATTATAGACATGTAATCGAAACGGCGAATACGGTTCACACTTATCAATCTTGCGATCGGCGAAATATATCGTTTGGCGACAATATGTGCTTTATTTTTATATATTCCGGAATCCAGCGTTTTTCAAATTTAAAAGCTTAGGCAACTTTCAGTAGATTTGCATTTGAAAAGCAATTACGATTGATTGTTATTATATAGTTAACAATTTCGAATAACATTTCCATAAATGGTTACTTGACACTTGGCAACAGGTAATAGTAATAGTCTCTTCTACCTATCGATATGTATTTACTGCATAAGGCAAACTGAGTGGTTCAAGATGCGGCAGGCGAATTCAACACATATTGTCAATTACTTCATGGTATTACTTATCATTGCAATAATTGGAATCTGTCACTGCATAGAGCCTATATCAACTGGAATAGTTGTCTCAAGTGTCGTGGGCTATGGTATAAGCACATTTTACTGCAAGTACTACGAGTGTTGTGATAAGCGCAGCGTTCCGGAAGATATTCAAAGTAAATATTCGCAATTTTTAGAGATTTCTTAATGAGCCAACCAATTTTAATTTGTACTTTCGTGTAACAGAGCTAGAGGCCTCGCTGTCCAAATCACTTTTTGGACAGCACATGGTGCAGCAGCATGTGATATCCGCACTACGTGCCCATCTGAAATCAAACAGTCCGTCTCGCAAGCCGCTTGTGATGAGCTTCCATGGAACCTCAGGCACGGGAAAAAGCTTTGTGGCTGATCAAATAGCGCAAGCGCTATACGCTGAAGGCCACAAGAGCAAATATGTGCACAAGTACTTTGGTCGAGCGGATTTTGTGCATCCTGAAAAACTACCCGAGTACAAGGAGCGCCTCCATCGTGAGGTGCGTGAAAGCATAACGGAATGCCCGCGCTCATTATTCATATTCGATGAGGTGGACAAAATGCCAGATGGCATATTCGATACGCTGACATCGCTGGTCGATTACGCGCCTAACGTCCGGAACGCCGACTACACGAAAGCAATATTTATTTTTCTGTCCAATACTGCCGGCGTACAAATATCCGATCATTTGGCAAATTTGATGAAAAAGGGCAAACTCCGAGAGGACACAACCCTGTCTGACTTTGAGGAGATGCTCAAGTTTTCAGCCTACAACATGGATGGTGGATTTAAGAAAACGAATATGATCGAGGCGCATGTCATTGATCACTATGTTCCATTTTTATCGCTCGAAAAGTCTCACGTTGTTCAGTGTGTGGAAGCAGAGTTTCGTCGCTGGGGCATAAGCCCGAGTCAAGCAAATATTAATAAGGTTATTAGTGGTGGCATTATCTATGATCCGAAGCACAGTCTATTTGCAACATCTGGTTGCAAGACGATTGAGAAGAAGGTCGCGATTGTCGTTCATGGAGAACGGCCTTAAAATTAATGTAATTTTATTAAGTTCCATGTAACATAAATTTTTTATACATTAAAGTCGACGATTAATCCTTGCATTTTTACCACGGATTCAGCCACTTAAGTCGCGAATCCTTTCGCAGCAGCTCCGTGTCCAACCGCTTTGGCTGCTCGTCGAACTCTTTGCGTGCCTCGAAACGTTCTTCTACGGGTCCAATCTGCTTGGTCACCAGGCATTCGCCATTCTCTTTGAGTATCGTGTACTTAATATCGTTTGCGGTGGGTTCGCCGTAAGGGAATGTCACCGGGGTTACCTTAATTAAGTGCTTTATCTTCCAAAGGCGGGCATTGTTTTCAGGTATATTCTTTACTACAGTAAAATCGCTCTGTTTGCCATCTAGACCCAGGCCTTTCAGTATGCGTTTCTCCCAATAGGGATTTCCTTTGACAGGCTTGATGCGCTGCACACGAAACAGCTTGGCGGGCTCTACTGGCGGATCCTGGTGGTCTGGCGTTCTATATAGAAGAATGGCGCATTGTGTTTATCTTGGAGAATAATTCAATGTGCCGGGTTTCGTACTCACCTGGGATAGTATATAATATTCTCATATTTCTTGCCATCTTTGTACAAAAACTTTTTATTGTGTTTACCATAGTTTCGTGCTATCGCTAAGCTTTGCTGCAACGGCGTTAACAAGCGAACGCTGCTCATTTTAAGTAAGAATTATTAATTAAATATCAAAATTATAGAGCTGGTTGGTTATGAAAGCCAGCCAGGGCTACAGCGTCTTATTCTTAATGGGGCAAAATTAATCGATACCATCAACATGCGATGTCAGTTCTCAGTAATCAATATTATCGATAACAATCTTCTGCATTTGCCATTCACACAGTAGTGCTGTAAAGCACCATATTAAGTTTGCCGCGCTAGGTAACGGTTTTCTATTAAACAAAAACAATTGCTTGTCTATCATTTACTTCATACGATTTGTGAAAAATATGTTTATCACTCTTTCGTTAACTAACTTTCATCCACAACAATATTTACTAAATAAATTAATAACTTATGCCAATTCATGTTAAATTAGTTAAAGATTTACTTTGAATAATTTAGACTGCCGTCTAAGCCGTGCAGAGAGCTCCTTATCTTTTTTTTATGGGCGTTAGCATAGTCGACGGCCATTTTGTTCTACTGATTGGTTCATGGAACGGGGATGCTGCGCCGTCATTGGCTGCGCGTATGCCATATGGACGGGGGTTGCTCTGCCCTCTGTCTAATGCCGCTACTATAAAGGATGCTGCGACATACTCTCGGCGCTTCAGTTCACATTGAAAGCTTTGCGGGTGCAGGACATCAGCAAAATCTTAACTAAATCGCGTTTGTGCGTGCGTGTGTGTGTGCCTAACTAAGATTTTTGTAAGTCGAACAATACAATTCAAAAGCGAAGTGCCTCTCTTCTCCTGTTTTTATTTATTTTTTTTTAGTTATTAAATATTACTTTTAAGTGCACATCCAATATGGTCTGAAGCTCCAGTCTGCCCAAAACCCGATTTTGGATGGCCTATTAAACTGAAAATCGCATCAAAAGGGGTTCGAAACGCGTCCCGCAGGCCAAACGTGACGATTGTTCAGTTATTTGTGTAGGTGTGAAAATATGTCACAAATAGACCCAGCAGCAATAATAACAATAACAATAACAAGCAAATATGTATAATGCATAATAGCAAACGCAAACAGGACACGTGACCAGAGGGGGCGACAATAGAAGGGTTCCCGAGGGGTTGACACGCACCCTTTCGCCGCGGCAGAGAAAAAGTCTATAAATAATGCAACTGACGATTGCGGTTTGCTGCGCTGTGGGCGTGACAGTAGGCGGAGGAAATCCGCACATCCTTAATCATGCTCTGGCGAAGAGTAGTTGCAAGCGCAAGGATGGGGACTCCAGACCTCATGCACATACAATGTTGATGAACTATCTCGGCTCTCGGAGCTCGAGATCTTAGTAACTCTGCTTCTTATACTTGTTGAATCCTAATCACGCTTCGAACTTTCTCTTGATCCGAACAGCCAGAGGCCCGGCGAGAGGCAGCAGCAGCAGCAGCAGCTGGAGTAAGTGCAACATCGTGCACACCTTCGCAATATGGTCTATGATATGACACACCTGGCACCGGGGCCGCCGCAGAGCATCTCATTGAGCCGCTACTACATGGAGCACGACGACGAGCTGGCGTCGGGGAACAACGCTCTGACGAATGGCCACAATCATCATGGGCATGCCGCTGGCGAGGATTACGCGGCCAGTACCACGCTGGACATCGAGCAGAGGTATCATGCCCGCATTGCCTGCGAGACGGCGGCGCAGCCGGCGCTGCCAGCGCCCCCGCCGACACCAGCGCCGCGGCGTCGCACTACACCCATCGCCCACCTGGACCCCTCCGAGCTGGTGGGGCTGTCGCGCGAAGAGCGGCGTCGTCGTCGCCGCGCCACCCTCAAATATCGCACGGCGCACGCGACCCGCGAACGCATCCGCGTGGAGGCCTTCAATGTGTCCTTCGCTGAGCTGCGCAAGCTACTGCCCACGCTGCCGCCCGACAAGAAGCTCTCCAAGATCGAAATCCTCAAGCTAGCCATCTGCTACATAGCCTATCTGAATCACGTCCTCGAGACTCCCTGAGACTCCGCCAACGGCTCCAGCTGCAGCCAGTTGCCAGGCGCCATGTTTCTCGACAGCTCCTCCTACAATTAGCCCAACAACAACAAGTTCAGCACAGACCTTGCTCCGGGTATCTATATAAATATATATGCTATACATACTCACATGTGTGTGTCCAGACGCCAGACGTAGCCAGATGAGGCCATGGAACCCTTAGATCATAGGCGAAATGTAAATTTTTTTTTTTTTTAGGTTAGATTTTAATTCGTGATATTTGCTTGATATCCAAGTCCAGCTATAATCTTAT
>JABVZY010000290.1:7999947-8012054 GCA_020883555.1 Drosophila nannoptera | reverse complement strand
GCTGTAACAGTGTACTAATCGTGTGTTGCCTAGGTCTTATATGTTTCTCAATTTCATCCCCTTCCGCCGTATCGCACTACACACCTGCTCTACGCCTCCTACCTTTTGTCATCAGCTGCAGCAGAATTCCTTTGTGCAGTTTTGCACACATCGAACGCGTAGCTGCGTCGTCTTCCACAGACCACAAGTGATTCATGAGAAGAGAAAAAAAGAGCGCTAAAATTGGTGAAATGTGGCAGAGCAAAAAAAAAAAAAAAAGCAAAAAAAAAAAAAAAGCGTCCGTCGTGTAGATTTCGTCAACTGTAAAATCGTATATAAGCGAAAGAAAAAAATAACACGAAGTTTGCGACTTAGTTAGCCTATTGTTTAAACAGTTGTGTTCTTGTTCGCATGTGGCGCCATCTGCCGCGCAG
The DNA here is from genome assembly GCA_020883555.1 of Drosophila nannoptera. NCBI lineage: Eukaryota > Metazoa > Arthropoda > Insecta > Diptera > Drosophilidae > Drosophila > Drosophila nannoptera. The sequence continues at coordinate 8,011,641 of JABVZY010000290.1, read as the reverse complement.
ATAATGTCCGCTTTCCAATTCACGTTCACAGTAAATTTCCGTTGCCTTTTCACTCATTCATTCCATCAATAATATTGAAAATGGATGTGAAAGAATGTGCTGAACATTCTCAAAAATAATTGCGTGCATCAGTAACCCATAGCGTGTTTCTTGCTGCTTGCTCTTCTTCTCCTTCCGGCTTTTGGTGCAACTCGTGTTTCGTGCAAAAAGCCGAAGTTTTTTTCGCCACGAAGTTAAGCGTGTTGCTAAAGTAATTTTCGGAAAGATCTTTTTAATCAAAGAGGCAATCCATTTATCAATCGAGGAACCGTTAGACTTTTGTTCACAATAGTTTTCACCAAATTCAGTTTTCTTACTCTTACAATGTTTTTATAAAATTCTTTTCTTTATAAAATTTCACACAGACAAACATACGTACGAAAATACATCAAATATTAAAATATGTCTTTATACATATAAATATATATACATATGTATTTATATATATTTATACATATAAATATATATACATTTTTTTAGGCTTATAAAACAACACAACCGGACAGTAACATTTGGAAACGCAAAAGTATTGTTTTAAGCACAAAACGAAACGAGTAGCATTGTAATATACAAAACAAAATTAAATAGCATCGAAAGAAGGGGAGCAAAATGCCATCGGACGCTAAGAAACGGGATGCGCAACGCAAGAAGGATGCGCGGAACAAGAAGATCCAACAGATACCATCCACAAAGAAAGTGAACGGGACTGTCAATGGTATTGACCGTGAAATGACCGAGGAGGAGAAGCTGTGCGCTAAGCTGGAGGAGGAGGCACGTATTAGCGCAGAGGCTCGGTCCTGCACCGGCTCGCTGGCCGTGCATCCAAGATCACGAGATGTGAAGATAGCGAATTTTTCGATTACGTTCTTTGGCTCCGAGCTACTGCAGGACACAATGCTTGAGCTGAATTGTGGACGCCGATATGGTCTGATCGGTTTGAATGGCTGTGGCAAATCCTCACTGTTGGCGGTGCTCGGCCGTCGCGAGGTCCCCATACCTCAACACATTGATATATTCCATTTGACGCGCGAGATACCAGCCAGCACGAAAAGTGCACTGCAGTGCGTCATGGAGGTAGATGAGGAACGTATTAAGTTAGAAAAACTCGCCGAAGAGCTGGCCATGAGTGACGAGGATGACGCCCAAGAGCAACTGATTGATATCTACGAACGTCTGGATGACATGTCCGCCGACCAAGCCGAGGCCAAAGCAGCTCGCATCCTGCACGGTCTCGGCTTCGACAAGGCCATGCAACAGAAGCAGGCCAAGGACTTCTCTGGTAAGTATAGCTGCTTGAACCATTTTCGATTGCCATTGCTTACTTTCACGTTCCCTTAGGTGGTTGGCGCATGAGAATCGCTTTGGCGCGCGCTCTTTTCGTGAAGCCGCATTTATTGCTGCTGGACGAGCCGACGAATCATTTGGATCTGGATGCATGCGTCTGGCTGGAGGAGGAACTGAAGACGTATAAGCGCATCCTGGTGCTAATTTCGCACTCACAGGATTTCCTTAATGGCGTCTGCACGAACATCATTCACTTGACGGGTAAGCGGCTCAAATACTATACGGGCAACTACGAGGCATTTGTGCGCACACGCATGGAGCTGCTGGAGAACCAAATGAAACAGTATAACTGGGAGCAGGATCAAATAGCGCACATGAAGAACTATATTGCACGCTTCGGTCACGGATCAGCCAAACTGGCTCGGCAGGCGCAGTCTAAGGAAAAGACGTTAGCCAAAATGGTCGCGCAGGGTCTCACCGAGAAGGTCACTGACGACAAGGTCCTTAACTTTTACTTCCCCTCGTGTGGCAAGGTGCCGCCGCCTGTGATTATGGTGCAGGTGAGTCAACCTCTAACTCAAATTGTCTTTCAAAACAAATCTATAATCTCTCGCTATCGGCAGAATGTCAGTTTTCGTTACAACGATGACACGCCTTGGATCTACAAGAACCTGGAGTTTGGTATCGATCTGGATACGCGTCTGGCATTGGTCGGGCCCAATGGAGCTGGCAAGTCGACACTGCTAAAGCTGCTCTACGGTGATCTGGTGCCCACGTCCGGTATGATACGCAAGAATTCTCATTTGCGTATCGCCCGCTACCATCAGCATCTGCACGAACTGCTTGATCTGGATGCCAGTCCGCTTGAGTACATGATGCGCGCCTTTCCCGATGTTAAGGAGAAAGAGGAGATGCGCAAGATCATTGGCCGTTACGGCTTGACCGGGCGCCAGCAAGTGTGTCCCATTCGCCAATTGTCAGATGGCCAGCGTTGTCGCGTTGTGTTCGCCTGGCTTGCCTGGCAGGTGCCGCACCTGCTGCTATTGGACGAACCTACCAATCACTTGGACATGGAGACCATCGATGCCCTGGCGGATGCCATCAATGACTTCGATGGCGGCATGGTGCTAGTTAGTCACGATTTCCGTCTGATCAATCAGGTGAGTACATTGCCAATTGTTTCATTACAGCTCTGTATTAATATTCATATTATTGCTCAGGTGGCCGAGGAGATTTGGGTGTGTGAGAAGGAGACGGTGACCAAGTGGAAGGGCGGCATTTTGGACTACAAGGATCACTTGAAGAACAAGATTACCTCCGAGAATGAAAAGAAGGCCAAGGCGGCGAATAAGTAGATAGTACACAAACTCACTCCCTTACTCGCGCACACACAAACCAGACTCTAGATATATACATATATGTGTGTATATGTTGAGCCTCCTCCTCCAACTTGCTCATTTACTAAGCGCCTCGCTCTTTCTTTTATACAGGCGTGTGTGAGTTGTGCAGAATTGGTTTTGAGTTTATACTACGCTATAGTCATGTCATGCAGTAATAGCTACACCCACACACACACATATATACATATACCGAAACAGATAAAAATTTAAAGGTGATTTTTTTTTTTTTGCGTTTTCTGTGTCGATTTAAATTTAATAAATTGCTAGTTAGCCAACCCACAATAACAAGAACAACAAAAATCAAGAACTGCTTGTGATCTTGAGCTTAAGCCGCATCACACACTCACAGTCACGTGCACGCCACTTGTGGTGCACTGAATCAAGTGGCTGGGGTGCTAAACCATTTTCTGTTTGGTTATTTACTTATATAATGTGTAATTTATATTTTGCAAACTAACTTCACGCTAGGTTTCAAATTGTTTAAAGCTAGAAATGCAAAAGTGCACAAAAACGACAGGGTTGTGCGTGCGTGTGTTCGATAACGATTAACGAATTGCAAGACCAGTAAGAAATATTCCTACTGCCCGCTGCCCCCGCCCACAGAGACTCGCTTAGATATTAAATAGAACCGCATGAATTGAAAAAAAATACACGAACATACATACGTATATAGGTGTATGGAAAGTAACAGACTTTTATAGGTTATAAAGAATTTGGAAAGTACGTTGTGGTAGACTAATACGCATCAAATTTTTTTATATTTCCGAAACGAAACGTAATGAGATGTTTTTTAGGCTCAAGCAAATTCCGGGCGAATAAATAGTTGAAGAGAAACAGAAATAGCGAAAGGCCGTAATAATTTAGGGGTTCATATTTAAAGGTAATAAATTGTTTGAAATCAAATTAAATAACCAGATAAACATAAGCATATACAATACATGCAAATTACATAACTAAGCAATTGGAACTAATAAAATAAAATATAGACAGCGCAACCCAAACGTGTTTTTCTTCGATTCTAACCTCAAAAAAAAATGTCACCGTTTACTTAGCTTTATTTACTGTTCTTTTTTGTCTTATAAAAAACAAATCATTATTTCAAGAGAAATTTTTCCTATGTATGCATACAAATAAAAAACGTATGTTATCCACTTGAAAATTGCATATATCTACAGGTGTCCTCACTTCCATTCCACCTTCTACTTGTAAAAGGAATTTTTATTGTTCTTTAGCGCTTCACACGAAAGTACTGCGTAATATAGATTTATATGGTTATATATGTACATATATGCAAGTTCTATATTCTGTGTTCGTCCGTGTGATGCATCGTGTAGGCACGTTGAAAAAGTTAGTTGGTAGACTGGATTACACTTACGCGCGATATTTTAAATATGCTATGTTTCCAGATTTCACTTAGAATATATGCCCTATTTTTCGTTTTGCTTTTTAATTTTAATACTAGAGAGCTGCTCCTGTGTTGCTGCTTATGCTTCTACGGTTTATGGTGGGCGGCAATCGAAGTTGATGACCGCCTCAGCTTTAATAGATTCTAGATAGTTCGGAATATATGGTTTTCAGCAGTTGACGCTCCTGCTGGCTTATCGAGAGATTTTCGGCGCCAAAACTACGCAGCAGATGCTTCAGCTCGCACGTTTTGCGCTCGACCCAAGCGCATATGATCTCTGCCAGGCCGTATTGCTGCCGAACTGGAACAGCCTCGCCTGGTCGCTCCGTCGGCTCGTATCCGCTGCTGCAGTTGTAACTGGTTTTACCTGGGCTGCTGAAGTCCAGCTGAGGTACTATCTCATACTGGGCGATTAAATAGTAGTATTCAATTAGTTTAATGTGTGCGGGCGATTGACGTGAGGGCGCTAGGTTTAGATACACCAGCAATAGAACACGTAGGACCTCAACGCGGCGTAGCAATTCGCCATACATGTGTGGTTTGCGGCGCTCATAAATGTTGTCCACAATGTCATCCAATTGTTGGAGAGCACCGCGGTAGTCCTCGCGTTGCATACTCATCTCTGCACTTATCTCCAGGTCGTTGATTTGATGGGTTGGCGAGGACAAGCTACTGGTGCGTTCTAACTTGCGTTTCAGATGTTTCATTTCACGCAGCGTAGCTGCTTTGAACACTCCGGTATCTGTCACTTGTTCGGCGGCCTTGCTGTAACAGTGGAGGGCACCCTCACGAAAACCGTTGTCGCCGCTGCGCAGGTGCAGTTGCTGAAATTCCTTGTGTGCCAGTAGAAAAGCACGCGCAGCGCGCATATAGGCTTCAGCTTCACGCTGTGGTGTACCGCCGTACGATTCGCATTTGGCAAAACCAATATGACACATGGCCGCATATTGCATGATCCCCGATTCCTCAAAGCCATTAGCTAAACGATGAAACTCGCCCTGCACTTCGGTTATACTAGGACCAAAACGTCTGTAAAGTGGGAAACGCAATGCAAAAAATTACAATTTTGTAGACATGAATAAGCGAATTGAACAGTTACTTACTTAAAAAACACAACACGTTCGATTTTTTTAATTTTCGTTGAGGCGCGAAGATATTGTTCAATTGGGTTGTTCGGATAGTTCTCGTTGTGATGGTGGTGATGGCGGTGGTGACGGTGATGATGAAGGTCCGCCTCCTGCCCATTGGCAGTACTATTGTTGCTATTGTTGCTATCCATGATGTAGATTATTTTTATAATTTTTATTTTTTCAAGTGCTATACATTATATTCTTCTCAAGTCAATGATTTTGTCAAAAAACAGAAAAGTAATAACAGCTCTGAGAGTGTTGTACAATTCGTTCGGCGAATAGTGACAAGTATTTCAAAGGTAACGTTACATACAAATAGATGAATAGTTACTCGTGTATGACGTCAGAACGATATTGATATACAATTTTCTCACATATAGAAGGTTACAAGAAATTGGATTTATATTATAATATATTTTTTATATATATATTTATTTATACTCTATTCTATTTATTAATATTTGTGAATGTATAAGAACTACACACTTTCAAATTCGCAGTGCAGTCATAACTGTCATTCTATTGGTGTTACCTCATTCTATGAGGCCATGGATACTGTAAGTTATCCAGCACTGTTCCACACAGCTGATTCAAGTTCATGTATACAGCGCCATTTTTTGCACATTCATAGAACAGAACGTATAAAACATTGCAGCGCTCGCCACGTTAACGCGCCGCAACGCATTTAATTAAAGTATACACATATATATTAAAATATATGATAAAGCGTTTTATCAATAATATTGACTAAACGGTATCTAAAATGGCCATTGCCGAGCACGATAACGTTTTTATATTTATACCAAATCTGATTGGTAAGTTGTCGCATTGTAAACAAATGTGACGTCGCATACAGTGGGCAATAATTGTTTGGCAACAAGCAACTAATATATGGGCTAGCAATTCGCATAAAAAACTTAATGGTTGTCTTGAAAAGGTATCTATTGTATTGTGTTCTGAATACAGTCTCCGGAGAGTTACAAGGAATTAGTTTTCGGCTTATCTATGTACATAGTATATTATATGTTGTGCTTATTTTGGACTCCCTTCCACTGTGCGTAGTGGTGAGGGTGTGTATGCATCGGCATAGTGGGCAAGAACAAATGTGTGTACATGTGAATATTGTTGTTTTTCTGGCTTCCTAATTCAATTAGCAAGTGTTGGAGGCGCTGTCACTGCAACCTGTCAAATGCAAGATACGTTGTGGCGCCCGGCCTGCACTCTTTAGACATAACATCAATGTCACCTAAAGCGCCATCTATCTCTGTACATACGCATTATCGATTGGGATTACATTTGTTCGGTTCTGTGTGTGTGCGATAGAGACATAGTTTGTGTATGTATTTTAGTATTGCATGTAATTCATTCTAACTTTGCAATTTTACAGGTTATGCCCGCATCGTATTGGCAGTTATTGCATTCTGGTTTATGTCCACGAACTATGTAGTCGCTGGGTGGTGCTATATAATTAGCGCTCTGCTGGACGCCGTCGATGGACATGCCGCCAGAGCTTTCAATCAAAGTAAGTTAAAATAAACCAAATTTGCACTTTCACACATATATTTCAAATTTCAATTCAAAGAACTCTCACGTAGCCCCGCCAAATGGCTCACACACTCACACAAGACCGGCGAACGGTCAATCGCGCACTTTAGCCGCATACGTGTCCGAAATTCTTATATCGCATGATGCCATATTTTGCACATTTTTGAGTCAAACATATAGCCAAATACTCTTTTGCCTGTTTGCTTTAAGCGATTTCTTTTATTTTACAGGCACGCGATTTGGAGCCATGCTGGACCAGCTGACGGATCGCTGCGGGACGACGGGTCTGCTTGTTACCCTGTCCTATTTCTATCCAGAGTACATGTTCTGGTTCCAGCTGTCGATCGCCATTGATGTTGCTTGCCATTGGCTTTACATGCAAACGTAAGTGGACTACAATTTAATTTCTCTTACACTTATAACGTTCATGTACAATTGCAGGAGCGTTGTGGTCGGTCGCGTCTCACACAAAGTGAACGACAACTTTGTGATGCGCATCTACTACCAGAAGGATGTGCTGACCTTCATGTGCTGCGTGAACGAGCTCTTCTATGTTTGCCTCTATCTGTTGCATTTCACTTATGGACCCTTGAGTGAGTTATTCATCAAAATAAGAATAATAGAAATGCCATTGATTAATCATTTCATGATCTCATTTCCAGTACTCGGAGTCTCGCTGTTCAAAATATTGGCTTTCCTCACCGGCCCCTTCGCCGTGCTGAAGGCTCTGATCTCTGTAATGCACGCCTATGTGGCTGGAGTCGATTTGGCTGCGGTGGATGTGCGCGAGCGGCAGGAGAAGCGTCGCAATGCTGAGCCTGTTGTCGCCGGCAAAAAGTTGGAGTAGAAGAGAAGTTTGAGTTAAATAAGGCGAAGGAGAGAACGTGTAAAATAACAAGAAGAATTAGAACAACATCAACTAAAAGTACGAAGCAACGCTATTGATTCCAAATAACTAAAAACAGAAATAACTAATTAATTATAGTCGAATTTAAGTTATTAGTATGCTATATTACTAATTGTTGATTTTTGTTTTGTTTGATATTTTTAGTTACTTTATATATATACTTTTAACATAAACTTTAAATTTTAATTGGTTGGGCAGGCATTTGTTTCAACTGGTGATTCAATATTATAATTGTATACATACATATTAATTTGCCTAAGTTAAAGCTAACTCTTAACACACACTGAAATCCATAAGTGTATTTTATGTGTAACTATATGCACATACAATTAAGCGATTTGCATGTTTGCAAAAGTTGTTAATGAAGTAATTAGAATCGATGTCTATCCACTAGAAACGAACTCTTTTTGATCTTAATCTAACCACCAGACTCGTCATATATTAAAAAAAAAGTATATATATATAAGTCGTAGCAAATCGATTGGTACCTACAACGCGGGACCTGGCACATTATATGGATAAATATTTGCGGCAGTCACTAGCATTATCAAATTAATTGAAATGCGATGCGATATTAGTCATTTACTGAAGCTTACAAAAAAAAAAAAAAAGATAAAAAAGAAGAAAATAATGAAAGAAAATAAAAATCCCAAAAATAAAATTGGTAGAAAATGATTATCAGTGGTGAAGATATATAATAAATAGTTTTTGTTTGGTGCGTGTGAAATTTAGTGTAACGTCTATTAATTCAAACCGCTTAGTGTAGTAATTTTAAATTTGGCGCTGCATAGAGCCTAAACTGAAGCCGTTAAAGCTAAACCATTGCAGCCCTTAATAGGCATCTGTTAAGCGGAACGCACAGCTGGTGAAACAGTGCTGTGTAGCCCTGGTGGGGCATGCACTAGCTCGTGCGATTTGTTATTGTATTGTCTGCACATTCTATATGATTTTGGTTTAAATATGTTTTCAACGTTGAAAGAGCACACTCTTTACCATTGACTCAGTCAAACTCGACTGCATCTCAGCCAATATAAAGATGGGCATGGGTTATAAAGTTCTATCGCGATTACGAAGCCTGGCACGCTACACAATCGCTTACGCTTGTATAACCCATTGTACGTTTGAGTATGTTGGCGATTTTGTCTTGGTAAGTTTGGGTCAATCGCGATGCGTTAATCGTGCTAACAGCTCTCGATGTCTTTCCAGTGCAAAGGCCCATCCATGGAGCCAACTCTCTTCTCAGACAATGTGCTGTTAACTGAACATCTTTCCAAGTATTGGCGCAAATATCAGTCCGGCGATATTATTATTGCTATTTCGCCGGTTAATGCGGATCAGTATATATGTAAGCGTATTGTGGCTGTCTCCGGTGAAGAAATAAGAACACTTAAGCCACATCCACTAGAGGCGGAATCTACTAAGCAGCCAAGTGGAGTTGCAATGGTAACTGACTATGTCCCGCGCGGTTGTGTGTGGATCGAAGGTGACAACAAGAGCAATAGCTCGGATTCACGATATTATGGACCCGTACCACTTGGTCTCATTCGGAGTCGAGTCATCTGCCGGGTATGGCCACTCTCTGAGCTAACTACCCTATAACCACTGAAGTCAAGCAACAAATTTGCAATTAACTTCTGTTTTTGTAAATTGATTACGTTGTATATAAAAGATCTGAAGAGCTTCATCTCATCAGTTGTATTGTACAAATTTATGATGACTAAACGATTATCACTGATGATGTCCTTTTTTAAAATAAATGCCAGTTCGCCAATTTCCACTTAATGTATTTACTGTGTTCTCTACTTTGTCGAGTCTGTACAAATAAAACTAGTCGTTAACTGATTGCACTACAATTTTGGCACTTTTTATCGATCATCTTTCGCTTTCTCAACATAGTATAACGAATATTCCTTGTTGAGCACCTGATGTATCATCTTGGCGCAAGTAAAATCCAGGCCGCGCTCCCTGTAGTCCAGATAGGTGCGCACAAAAAGTCGGCTCGCCTCGAGTACTTCCGGGTGACAGAGGTACTCCTCCAGGGGCATCCACTGAGCACGCGCGATCTCGCGTTCGCATGGTTTTAACTCCAGATTGAGTGGTTTCAATGCGATGACCACATAAATATCAGAGCAACCAAAATTGCCTCCATGCGAGTGTCTCAGGCAGACCAATGAACGGAATGTTGTGTCAATGCCCGTTTCTTCCATCACCTCGCGCACGGCGGAATCAATAAGGTTTTCGTTTGGCTCCACATAACCGCCTGGTAACTTCCACATATTCTTCTTTATCGCATGGTTGTCTGATACTACTAGCACTTCATCCTCATCGTTCATCACCAAACCGCCGACACCGACCAGCGTATGCGCATAGCTGGGCACATTGCTTTTCTCGTGGGTGGGCAGCCACAGGTGCATGGTGACCACACCAAGGCGTGCGTGATGGAAATCAAAGCCCGCCTCGGCCAATATGGGCACCCAATAGGCCTGTTCTTTGTAGACGTGAAACCAAATTGTGCGATGCTTTTTCGAACGCCAAAACTCCAGCGATTCTGTATTAATGGATCACAATATTAGCCAAGTTAAGATTTCATTCCTAGTGCACTACTTACTTTGAAGTTTCTGGCTAAACTGTGTACTGTCAGCAATATTTTGGTCCTTGCCGTCCACCGTAACACCTAGGAAACGATCTGTACGGCCGGAAAATACATCCGGTGGACTGTCCATGCTCTTAAAGCTACAAGTATATAGGTATATAAATGTTATATTAGTTTCCTATCGATGCCACTTATGCACTTGCTTTTGATAATCCCGCACAGTGTGCATTCTGTATTGTTGATGACTTTGTAGAAAGGCGGCAGAATTGCTCCTGTTGCTGCAGTATTTGTGAGTTGTGACCACTTTGCGCCATGCATTCGTCGCCGTCAGTAAACAGTTAATGCGGCCCAGCAATGCAGGTAGCGACATTAAAAGCAACTGCGCAATGTGACCAGGCAACAATTTGACCCACAAACTGCAAGTACAAGTTTCTTAAATTAAACCATAATCTAAATACACTATCATTGCAACTTAGCTGTTGTTAATTCAAAGCGCAAATAATATATCACTCATTCAGTAAGTGGACAGCGTACCTGCCTCAAAGCTGAGATCGAAGTTTTCGTAGAGTAACTAAAATGCGCTACCAAGAAACGACCTTACAAGTGATTTTACTTATTTTTTGTTTTTGTTTGACATAAAAGGAATAGTACACATAATTATCTGCTTATGGAATACTGATAAGCAGCTAATCGACTCTCTATCTGTCTGCCTATCGTTCCGTTCGAATTTGGCGGATAGTCTGCTCTCTGCTATAACCCAAATGTCAACCTTGAATGTCAATGAGTGCGAGCTTATTTCTGTGAGTGTGCATGTTAATGTTTGAGGTGGAAAATATTTCCGCATTTGCCGTGCGACTTGTTGTTGTTTATCATACTTTATCAAAATAACCGTGCTTTATGTAACGCACACATGCGTGTCTGTCCACACAATTACAGAGATGCACAACGCGCATGTGTATGATACGGATTAATATATGTATAATCACCAACCTCTGGCTCCATGCACTAAAGGTCTGTTTATTTACACTTACTATTTGGCGCCCTCAGTCTGGCGTTACAAAGTTTGCAGCTTTGTGGACAGTGTGACCGTATATGCCAATTGTACGAAATCTATAAGCACAGAAAAATACTACATACTGGATTGCATATGGCCACCCTGCTGATCGTCAACACATTTCGAAAGATATGTCGATCATATAAAAGGAAGGCGCGTACGATAGTTTTAAACTCAAAAGCATTAAATTATCAAATATATATTTTCGGAACAAAACGACATGCATTTTCGATTATTAATTATATCATGTGTGAGGGGGGTATGTGGTGCCGATGGTGATATGCAACAAAATAACTGATTCAGTTTCACAACCTCACGCCCACACTTGCTGGCAGAC
>JABVZY010000290.1:7967443-7977512 GCA_020883555.1 Drosophila nannoptera | reverse complement strand
GCAGTCGCTGGTCGAGTTGTGGCCGCTGTCGGGGCTGATGTGGCGGGCGGGCTGGGCGGCTGGGCGGCCGGGCGGCTGCTTGTGGGCGGACCGGGAGGCGGCCGCCAGCAGCTTCTGCGCCGACTGCCGCACGCTCGACGAGATCTTCGTCGCGATCTTCCGCTTGCGCCGCACCACGCGCTGCCGGCGCAGCAGCAGGGAGCTCCGCTTGCCCGAGCCGGAGCCAGCCTGGGGCTGGGGCTGGGGCGAGCACACCTCGCGCTCCTCGTAGGCATCCGGGTGCGCGGGTGGCTGCCAGTACTCGCTGAGGTCGCTGGCCGGGTCGAAGGCGGGTCGGTAGGTGGGCGAGTCTCTCGAGTGGCTCGAGGGGACGGGCTGGGGCTGCGGCCGTTGGGCAGGACGGCTGCTGGGCCGGCAGCGGGAGCGGGAGCGTGGACGCAGACGCGGACGCGGACGTGGACGAGCTGCAGCTGCTGCTCCTGCTCGTGCTGGCGCCTTGCGCGTACTCTCCAGGATCGCATCGATCATGCGCTCCAAGGTGACGTCGCCCATCCGGCTGGAGCTGAGCGTCGTCTGCTCCTCTAAGGGAGCGGAGGTGGGGGCGGGGGCGGCAGCTGCAGCCAGCTGGCCGTGCTGCAGGTAGCGCGGCTTCTCGAAGTAGCTGTCCGGGATGCCCATGCCGCGCAGCGCCAGCAGCGCGCCCGGGATGAGGTTGTCCTCGTGCTCCCTGTGGTCCCTGTGGCTGGGCGAGTACTCCGCCTCGAAGGTGGGCAGCGTGGAGGCGAAGGCGGGCGCCCTCGGCCTCGGCTTCGGCTTCGTCTGAAGGGGCGTGGTCGCGTGGAGGGGCGACAGGATGTTGCTCAGATCGCGCAGCAGCGGGGTGGCGCGTGGCGGGGAGGCTGGGGCAGCAGCAGCCGCAGCCGCAGCCGAGGCTGGCAGCGGCGTCGACGTCAAGTGGTTCTCCTTGCCCGCCTGGATGTGGAGCAGCGAGTGGCGCTTGCGCTTCAGCTTCTGCCCACCCGCACTGGGAGTGGGAGTTGGAGTCGGAGTGGGCGTGGCAGCCGGATGGAACTCGCTGTAGCTGCTGATGGCGTGGCTCAGGCGCTCGCCGGAGCCGGCCAGGTAGGAGGGCCGCGGCTGGTTGACAGCCCACTTCAGCATCTTCGAGTGCTTCCTCTGGCAGTGGTCGTAGTCTGGATGGCTCTGCGTTGTTGTTGTGGGAGTCTGCAAAAGCGGGCACAAAGTTGTTGGATGAGTATTCTGGCTGCACTCTGCGGGTGTGTGTGTGTGTGTGGGTGCGTGTGTGATAGTGCCGAGGCTCAACTTAAGGGGCATATTGGCTTATAGATCCCAATATGTGCAATGTCTGCCTGGCTCATGGATATACAGGGTCTGACCTAGTCGTGTATAGCCTGCCGTTTCGCTTAAAATTTCATTTCTTTAGCTTTTTGACTTTTGTTTGCGCCTGCGAAGTTGTTGGGCGAGTTTTTGGCGCGCTTTTTGGTGGACGATTCCGCGACTGGAACATATATATATATATGCGTTCGATATGAACCGGCCCATATAGGGCCAAGGCATGTGAGCTTTTGGCAGAACAAAACCAAAAAAAAAAAAAATCACTGAAGCAGCAAAAATGAAATCGAGAAAAATGCCGCTGCAGGGCCTCGGCAGAAACCCTTTTTGTAATTTCACGTACAATTGAATGCGCCATGGGCGAGCGCCACGCCCCCCTGTGAAATGGAATACATTTCTTATGGAGTGATATGCACAATTGAACTTGAATCTGAACTACTGTGTTTGCAATAGTCGAGGAATTTGCTTGGCTTTCCACTTGCAATTACCTTTTCTTAGAAATTTAACAGCGCGATAGAAAAAAAATTCACGAATAGATATTTTCGATTCACGTCAACTTCGTTTTTCAATTTGTATTAAACGCAGCGATCCACAAACGTCCGCTTGCACCGGCGCGCATTTACGTACTGACTGGACGAGGTCTTCGTTGCGCAGCAGCTAAGCCACAGAAACATGTTGCGTCGGCAGCGCAAGAGAGCGTGAGAGCCGAATGCGCTTGGGCGACGTCAGCCGATTGATGGGAGAGCGCTTGCGCATGCGCTTGCTGCCTGAAGGGAGAGCGTCGGTAGCTGCAGCGCAATGGTATTCGTGTAGGGCAAGACACAACGGCGCACAGAGAGCGTGCGAGTGTGTGAGAGAAAGAACGCTCAAATGCTGCACCGTTTCAATCCATTGCTATGCACCGGAATTCATTGAGTCGACCGAGCCAGAGAGCGCTGTGTGAAGGAGAGTGAGAACCTTCAATCGAAGAGCAAGGGCACTGAAACTATGCCAAGTATGCAGCTGGTGGGTGGGCGAAGCAGAGCACGGAACGTATAAAATAATAACCTAATTTATATGCATGTAAATGAAGGAGAAGGCAGGCATAAGCATGCATGTATACACACACATATACATGTGTGTGTATGTATGTTTATATCGTTCAAGCGAAAAATGTGGATTATAAGACGGTCCGATTCGGTGGTCAAAACAGTTGGCAACGGAAACCACAGTTGGCCAGGATATGCAATCGCTTGGAATGGATGCGATAAGGATAGCTAGGGATAACAGTGCCTTTCTGTGTGTGTGTGTGTGTGTGTGTGTGTGTGTGCGTGTGTGCGTGTGCGTGTGAGATGCCAGCTGCTGCTCCTTTTCGCTGCTTACGCCACAAAACATAATTTTCAATTACCTTTCTCGCAGCGTGTGGCTCCTTTCACCTTGAGTTTTCGCCAAGAAAAGGACAACACAAACACACGCACACACACACACACACACTCGCAGACACTCGGTAAACCTTTGTACAATTTAGCTTATTGTTTATGGGACAAGCGCCGCGCTGCTGACGTCGACGTCGCCGTCGCCGTCGACGCCGCTGCCAAAGGGAAAATGTTGTGGAAAATTGTGCAATTGTTTCGCAATTTATTGGCTGAAGGGGCTCGGGGCTAGCCCCGTTCCGCAATCACATAACGGCATCTCACGGCGCTTCCTGCGTCGCCGTCAACGCCAGCGCAGACGCCGACGCCGACGCCGGATTTTATTGAAAGCGCAAATTTATGAGATTTGTGGAGAAATGTCTTGGACGGGAGAATTGGCCAAATCAACGACAGCTGTGCAGCTCAAAAGAAAGTCTGCCAGTGAGCGAAGGAGAGAGGGAGGGGGAGAGGAAGAGAGTGATGGAAAGTGACGAGATAGCCATCAGGAAAATGCTCTAAGCGGCTGTTCTTTTAGGCTCTTCCTGTAGTCGCAAGCGAAGGATATCAGCTGAAGGAATCTGTGTGTGACAGGACCAAGGGGTTTTTGTGCGGACGTAGGAATCTCGAGATTTCCGGCAGGCGGACCACCAGGCGAAGCACTTCTTCTCGATTCTCCTCAACCAATTCAACTCAGTTTTGTCGCCTTCAAAGGCAGCCCCCCCTTTCGGAGTTGTTGTATCCTAACTATATAGATCTATAGCATCTATGGGTAGCCTAAACAGTTACATATAAGAGATAGACTTGAAGGATTTATTTCCTATAGTGATGATGATGTGATTGATTGCTGATCGATCAATAGATCCTTTAGATCTTTATCAGCGAGTCGGAAATCAGTTAGTCGCACTTACTAGTGCAGCGGAGTCCAACTTAGTCTGGGTATAGCCTGCAGGACAGATTTATTACAATCCCTGGCCTGATTGTCTCACATTAAATTAATTCTTTTTTTTTTTTGGCCAGCTGCTGCTCCCGATTCACGCCACTGGTCAAAAGGCAAGAAGAAGAGACAATAAAGAGCCGACAGCAAATGGGAATAAATCAATATAATATGACGAAGGAAGGAGCAGGCCTCTTCATAGCGCGCGCACGGCTCAAGGGGCAGCTGCTGGCAAGGATCTTCGCAGCAATCTGTCCCCGTGACAGCCATTGAATCAAAGCCAATTTAACGCATTGGTCACTACAACGCCCCTGCCCGAGACGGAGACGGAGACGGAGACGGAGAGAGACACGCCAAGATGTAGGGAGGGAGGGTGAGCGAGAGAAGATAAATTAGGACAGAGGATCAGGCCGGCTGCCGCCGCTGGCCCAGCTTTGTCGCTAATAAATTGCCCAACAATTGCGCAATTTCTCATAGCTGAAAATTGCGAAAACGGGAGAACCTTGAGGCGAACGCTTCACGCTTTCATCCTCGTCTCTTGCCGGCGTCGACCTTCTCGAACAGGCGTTATCCCTCACATACGCACACACATGCGTGAGGACATCGCGATAAGGTAGGCAAGGAGCGGCGGGCCGGGGGGAGACGGCAGCTAATCCCACCTTGTCAGATAGCGCCAGTCCGCGCTAGGACGTGGAACAGCTGTTCCCGGGATTAGAGCGCCTGAAACTCTATCTGCATATATAGGACGTGGCAGCTCCTGCGAGGCCTGCGAGGCTCTCGTAGGGGGAGAGCGGGCTATGGAAAGGCGTATTACCAGAATCTCGGGAGCGATCAGATTACCAGAAAGAAGTTCAGCCTTAACTTGGCCCGAAACCCAGCTCAGCCTGTCTGACTGGAGGAATCTGCTACGGCAGGAAGAATTGCCTAAAGCTGAAGAACCGAAATATTCTGATTTAATAAAATAAAATTTGAAATTGAACACAATTGCAAAAATCGAACATTGCCTCCTTAAACGTTCTTTAGCTCAGCAGGTCCATTGTCTGGGGTCGAGCTGTCTGAGAGGACGTGGATATTGAAGGGCGGCGAAGCAATTGCAACGGGTTCTTCGCGGATTCTCTGGCAGAAGAGCATGGTCCTCAGCAACTGGTTCTCCAGAGACATAACCTTGCGGGATATATTGGAGATAAGGTCCTTCTGCATGACGAGCATCTGCTCGGACTGGCGCTGCCGCATGATCAGTTTGATGAAGTCCCCGGCCAGCTCCTCGCGCAACACCCAGACAATGCCAATGCAAACGGTGCCTATGAGTAGCCAGATATTTTGCATCTTTTCGCCATCCTGGTTCACCTGGCTGGAGCGAAGCTTCCGAACTTCCTGCCAAATCTCCAGCACCACGTCATCGATCTTGTCCTTCATGAACGTGAAGATCAGGAAGATCGTCACAATAATGGCCGAATTGACGTTCGCGAGCATATTCGATGGTGAATTGAGTTTTTTGTGTAAGCCAGCTGGTACTAGTAAAATATATATGTATATATCAAATATATAGTATATAAATATATATATATGTGATGTGTATGCTGACTAGATTAGATTAAAAATATATATATAAATATATATATATGGTATGTCAATGCTGACTAGATTAGTTGTAAAAATACGGGTTACTTTCGTCTTAACAGCTTCAATTTTAACAGAATTGATTCCGCATGCAGTTTAACCATTCTTCTTCTAGCCCGCTCTCTCACTCTCTCTCGCTCCACAACTAGTTTTCGTGTATTTTCTTTTGGCGCGCTCTCCCACAAATTCCGTCGCATGAACTGTTTAACTGTTTATGCGCACCCGAGAGTGCCGGAGCGAGCGCCCGAGAGAGCGCCGGCATTTGGGGGTTGTTGATTGGTCCACCACTCGTTCGGCTGGCCGCGACCAAAGCTGAAGAAGCTTTGCTGAAGAACCGAAAAATTCTGATTTAATAAAATAAAATAAAATTTGAAACTGAACACAATTGCAAAAATCGAACTCTGCCTCCTTAAACGTGCCTTGGCTCAACAGGTCCAATGTCTGGGGTTGAACTGCGTGAGAGGACGTGGATATTGAAGCGTGGCGAAGCAATTGCATGGGGTTCTTTGCGGCTTCTGTGGCAGAAGTGCATGGTCTTCAGGTTGTCCAGAGACATACGCTTGCGGGATATATTGGACATAAGGTGCATCTGCATGTCGAGCATCTGCTCGGACTGGCGCTGCCGCACGATCAGTTCGATGAAGTGGCCGACCAGCTCCTCGCGCAACACCCAGACAATGCCAATGCAAATGGTGCCCATGAGTAGCCAGATATTGAGCATCTTTTCGCCATCCTGGATCACCTGGCTGGAGCGAAGCTTCCGAACTTCCTTCCAAATCTCCAGCACCACGCTATCGATCTTGTCCTTCATGAACGTGAAGATCAGGAAGATCGTGACAATAATGGCCGAATTGACGTTCGCGAGCATATTCGATGGTGAATTGAGTTTTTGGTGCAACGTTCGCCAGCTGGTACTAGTAAAATATATATGTATATATCAAATATATAATATATAAATATATATATATGTGATTTCTATGCTGACTAGATTAGTTGTAAAAATAAGGTTTACTTTCATCTCAACAGCTTCAATTTCAACAGAATTGATTCCGCATGCAGTTTAACCGTTCATCTTCTAGCCCGCTCTCTCACTCTCTCTCGCTCCACAACTAGCACAACTAGCGACCAAAGCTGAAGAAGCTTTGCCGAAGAACCGAAAAATTCTGATTTAATAAAATAAAATTTGAAACTGAACACAATTGCAAAAATCGGACATTGCCTCCTTAAACGTGCCTTAGCTCAACAGGTCCAATGTCTGGCGTTGATCTGCGTCAGAGGATGTGGATATTGAAGCGCGGCGATGCAATTGCAACGGGTTCTTCGCGATTTCTGTGGCAGAAGTGCATGGTCTTCAGGTACTGGTTCTCCAGAGATATAACCTTGCGGGATATATTGGACATAAGGCTTATCTGTATGTCGAGCATCTGCTCGGACTGGCGCTGCCGCATGATCAGTTTGATGAAGTCGCCGGCCAGCTCCCCGCGCAACATCCAGACAATGCCAATGCAAATGGTGCCTATGAGTAGCCAGATATTTAGCATCTTTTCGCCATCCTGGATCACCTGGCTGGAGCGAAGCTTCCGAACTTCCTGCCAAATCTCCAGCACCACGTCATCGATCTTGTCCTTCATGAACGTGAAGATCAGGAAGATCGTCACAATAATGGCCGAATTGACGTTCGCGAGCATATTCGATGGTGAATTGAGTTTCTTGTGCAAGCCAGCTGGTACTAGTAAAATATATATATATATATAAAATATATAATATGTAAATATATATACATGTGATGTGTATGCTGATTAGATTTATTATATGCTGACTAGATTAGTTGTAAAAATAAGGTTTACTTTCATCTCAACAGCTTCAGTTTCAACAGAATTGATTCCGCATGCAGTTTAACCGTTCTTCTTCTAGCCCGCTCTCTCACTCTCTCTCGCTCCACAAATAGTTTTCGTGTATTTTCTTTTGGCGCGCTCTCCCACAAATTCCGTCGCATGAACTGTTTAACTGTTTATGCGCACCCGAGAGTGCCGGAGCGAGTGCCCGAGAGAGCACCGGCGTTTGGGGGTTGTTGATTGGTCTACCTCTCGTTCGGCTGGCCGCGACCAAAGCTGAGCACGCAACATGACGTGCCCGGCGAGAATCAGTCACATTGCGTCTGCGTCTCTGACAGGACGTGCCGCTCCGTTCGCATTCGATTTCTCGCTTGGTTCCGCTCTGCATCGATTCGTTGGCTCTCGTTAAAAACGCGAACATATTTCATCACATATTTTTTCTCATACTGCGGATTCCTTTGGATTACTTTCGACTCTGTTCTGTACTCTCGGCCTTCATTTTATTTATTTATTTTTTTTTTTGTGGACTGTGTGAAAATAGTTTCGGATATAAACTACTTACTACCCCCGAAAATTAAAGAAGGTAAAGATATGGAGACAAGTGCACATTGTGATAAGCTATTAAAAATGCATTAAACATCTCGAGCTGAGCGCGCGACCAGCCAACCATCCAGCCAGCCGTCGAACCTCTTGGCCAGTCCACCAGCCAGAACAGCCAACTCGAGTGTTCTGTGAGAAATTTAATTACAAAACACCCCATTCAAAAATCATCGCAATTTTAAGCTTACTTCTGGGCTCCGAATAGGAAATACATTAAAATTGTGCGCGTGCGTCACATTGCAGGGTATGCGGGGTATGCCCCGCACATACGAACTGCTTGAGCCAATCCAGATGTAGCCAACTGACTACGGATACGTCCAAGTATCCCCACCTGCCTCTGTGTGCAGATATTCAGCTGATTCTTGGGGCAGAACTTGCTCATGCCTCAAGCTGCCTATATATATATATATCCACAAGATCTGTCTACTATGGCATATAGATAGGCAGGATTTAGTATAGATATGGAAGATCTCTGTACTTTAGCATATGGACACGTGGCAGCAAAGCTTTTATTTTGAGAGTAGAGTATCAAATGTTCGACTATTCGGATTAGTTTTCCCGGGGTATATTCGAGAGTTGTTTTTTCATACGGTCCATCTGAAGTGCGCTTGAGTGCAAAGCGAGGCGGGCAAATGCGCAAAATGCTTTCGCGCACTCTGGAGTGGTTCGGGCGAGCTGCTTTTCGCGTTCCACTCGAGCCGCATGCAAATGGCCCACGAGCCTCCATTTTGAACCACCCAGACAAACAGGCCCAGGCGGGCCGAATCAGGGCCAGCTCAGCTCGGGGCGCAGCTGGAAGCGAGTTCTCCGGGCTGACGTTGCCCGGCTCCTGCTCTCGCACACACGGCTGCTTCCTCTTGCTCGCTTTTTGCGCGCTTTCCGCCTTGCACCTTTCAGCTGCGAATCTGGAATCCTTGCGAAAAGGAAACTAGTTTCGTCAAGCCAGTTTCTTATTACTATTATTATTATTTCATTTTTGCCGAAGCTTTTATCCTTTTGTTGAGGCCAGACAATGGCAATTCAGGCCTAACTGGCCCGATCCTGATGCGCATCTTTCTAACCCATCCTTCGTCGCTTCTTCTTCTTCTCCTGCTTGCAGACATTTCGCCCAGCTGCCAAGATGCTGAAGTGGGCTGTCAACCAGCCGCGGCCTTCCTACCTGGCCGGCTCCGGCGAGCGCCTGAGCCACGCCATCAGCAGCTACAGCGAGTTCCATCCGGCTGCCACGCCCACTACGAATCCAACTCCCACTCCCAGTGCGGGTGGGCAGAAGCTGAAGCGCAAGCGCCACTCGCTGCTCCACATCCAGGCGGGCAAGGAGAACCACTTGACGTCGACGCCGCTGCCAGCCTCGGCTGCGGCTGCGGCTGCTGCTGCCCCAGCCTCTGGCTGCGGCGCAACCTCCCCGCCACGCGCCACCCCGCTGCTGCGCGATCTGAGCAACATCCTGTCGCCCCTCCACGCGACCACGCCCATTCAGACGAAGCCGAAGCCGAGGCCGAGGGCGCCCGCCTTCGCCTCCACGCTGCCCACCTTCGAGGCGGAGTACTCGCCCAGCCACAGGGACCACAGGGAGCACGAGGACAACCTCATCCCGGGCGCGCTGCTGGCGCTGCGCGGCATGGGCATCCCGGACAGCTACTTCGAGAAGCCGCGCTACCTGCAGCACAGCCAGCTGGCTGCAGCTGCCGCCTCCGCCCCCGCCCCCAGCTCCGTTCCCTCGGAGGAGCAGACGACTCTCAGCTCCAGCCGGATGGGCGACGTCACCTTGGAGCGCATGATCGATGCGATCCTGGAGAGCACGCGCAAGGCGCCAGCACGAGCAGGACCAGTAGCTGCAGCTCGTCCACGTCCGCGTCCGCGTCTGCGTCCACGCTCCCGCTCCCGCTCCCGCTGCCGGCCCAGCGGCCGTCCTGCCCAACGGCCGCTGCCCCAGCCCGTCCCCTCGAGCCACTCGAGAGACTCGCCCACCTACCGACCCGCCTTCGACCCGGCCAGCGACCTCAGCGAGTACTGGCAGCCACCCGCGCACCCGGATGCCTACGAGGAGCGCGAGGTGTGCTCGCCCCAGCCCCAGTCGCAGCCCCAGCCCCAGTCGCAGCCCCAGGCTGGCTCCGGCTCGGGCAAGCGGAGCTCCCTGCTGCTGCGCCGGCAGCGCGTGGTGCGGCGCAAGCGGAAGATCGCGACGAAGATCTCGTCGAGCGTGCGGCAGTCGGCGCAGAAGCTGCTGGCGGCCGCCTCCCGGTCCGCCCACAAGCAGCCGCCCGGCCGCCCAGCCGCCCAGCCCGCCCGCCACATCAGCCCCGACAGCGGCCACAACTCGACCAGCGACTGCG
>JABVZY010000290.1:7945652-7955841 GCA_020883555.1 Drosophila nannoptera | reverse complement strand
AAGTGAGAAAGGACAAAGCCGAATGGGAAGAAAGGAGCATAGGAGGTAAACTAAATAATTACAAGGCTCGACGGCGAGCACAAGAAATCGCAAACAAAAACAAGGTGACGGCTAGACGGTCGGTCACCCAGTCGGCCGGGCCGCAGGACACCCCGGGCGCAGGGCGGGGCCGAACGGGTGCGGGCTACCCGCCGCTGGCGTGAGCCGACGACCATCACGAAATTGAAATCGAAATCGAAATTGAAAACGAAAATGGAAATGGAAATCTACGTGTAATTGCAGCGACTACAAAGCAGCCGGAAAAGCGTAAGGAGAAAAACTAGACCATGTCCTTGGTGTGTGTGTCTGTGTGTGTGTGTTTTTTTCCTTTATTTTTTTACGCGCCGCCTTCAGATCTCCCCGAGTGTGCGGTGTGTTTTGAGGGGTGAGCGCACCTTTCTTCTTTCTCTCACAGCGACCCGGCACCCGGCACCCTGTACCCCTTCTTGGGAAAGTCGCGGCTGCGCTTTCCTTTTTGCTTGATTAGATTTGATTTGTGTTATTTGTGGCATTTCGCTACTCTCCTCAGCTGCCCCGCCCGGCGCAGGCCGTGGTCCTGCGCGTTGTCCTTAATTTCTAAATTATAGCCCCGACGCGGGGCGTGGCCGCGCATCGGCGCCCGTTAGCCGCTCCCACTGGGCCCGCGCGTCTGTTTGCCTGTTTGCTGTTTTGATTAACGAAATTGCGGAGTCGGCGCAGTGTTGGAAAGCGTCGCGAAGCTGTGCGACGGACACCGCCTTCGGCGTTATCCTCGCTCCCCGGCTAATGAGGCAATTTAAATGCTAATTCGCCTCCACAAAATATGAAATTATAATCCAAATCGTGTGTCGCCCGAGTGTGTGCCGGCAGCATCAGGGTTGAGCTTACTGCCGTTTACAGCGACACGAATATGAATATGAATATGAATATGAATGGGAGTGCGAGTGCGAGTGCGAGTGTGAGTGTGAGTGCGAGTATGGATCTGACTTTGGCCATTCAAATGCAAAGTGGCCTCAGGCAAATGTCAAGTTCAATGGCCAATGGCGGAAGGATCTCGGGATGAATGGGGGGAGGCCTCTTAAATGTATCTTATAGATACGAAAGTATCTGCGAAGTGCATGAATGAAATTATCTGCTAGATGCCAAAGTATCTCACAATTTCAAGTTCAATGGCCTATGGGTGGAGACCTCTTAAATGTATCTTATAGATACGAAAGTATCTGTGAAGTGCAGAGCAAGCAAAGATGAAAAGGCGCATGAATAAAAGTATCTGCTGGATGTCAAAGTATCTTCAAGTTCAATGGCCAATGGGAAAGTATCTATTGGATGCCAAAGTATCTAACAATTTCTAGATCAATGGCCAATGGGAAAGTATCTGCTGGATGCCAAAGTATCTCACAATTTGGCCATGTGTCTATCGAATACAAATGTATCTTAAGGCGCAGCTGGTGCAACATGAGCCTTGAGATGCAAGTGAAGAGCTCTCTGGGAGATAGGCTGATGTGGAGTATCTGCGAGATACAAAAGTATCTGCAGCTGTATTACGCACGAGGCACCCCTTCCCCTTTTCCGCGCGTGGCTTCCTTCAATTGGATTATGAATGGAATTTTCTCGCGCTGTCGCTTCACCTTTGTTTGCATTTTCCGCATACGCCAGAGTTTTCATCTCTTTGCTGTTATTTGCTTTTCCATATTTTGAATATTTTGTGCGTTGGTCAGTCGCCACACAAAAGGACGCAGGACCCGCTGCAGCCTAAACAAACAAAAGCTGCGCGGCTGCTGCGGCCGCGCCACCTGAAGCGGGTTGGGCAAGTGACGCGGCAAGCGGGGAGGGGGAAAAGCGCCGGACTGACCGCACGCGCGGTCAGCAGCTGACTTTACACGCGCAACGAAAACAAAAACTCCGGCTGGAGTGAAAGCCCTTTGACTCGCGGCCTCGACGCCCTCCACCCCGCCGCACCCTTCTACCGCCTTTTTTTTTCATTTTTAATAAACTAAACAAACAGAGAAATTGAATTTCATATTTATTTACTGTTTGATAAGTTGGCCCCTGATAAATGGGCCAGGAGCGGGCATCGCTAAGCCGCGACAATGTGCCGCGATTAGGGCAATAATTTGTGGGATTAAGACTTTGGGAGCAACCACCCGAGCCCCGCCCGAGCACCGCCCGAGCGATGCGAGACTTTGAGACTTCGCGACTTCGAGTGCCGCGCGCAGCGGGCCGTGCGGCGTGTCCTGGCGCGAACTACTTGCGGTCGCAGCTCACTTCACACACACTCACACTCACTCACATATATACTTATATATTTCGTAAATTATAACGAATTATGACATATTAAGATTTATATTTATGGCACAAAGGACATTTCGCCAGGCTGAGAAGCGAAAAAGAAAAAAGGAAAGGAAAAAGCAGCAAGACGAAGGAATACTCGACCGCAAGACGAGGCGCCTGCTCGCCTGCTCGACCTCGCCTTCTCGCGCTGCCTCCTGCGCCCGCTCGAATTTCAGGACATTGTGTTTTTGGGCGCTGAGCCTGGACCACGGCACAGCTGTTGCCCCTCTCTCGCTCGCTCGCTCGCTCGCGCTTCGCCGCGGGCCTTCGTATTATGATTTCATATTTTGATTTATTGTTTTGCTTATTGTTTTGCAATACATTTTGGCATCTCGCTCGCCTCGTCTCTGCTTCTTTCCATTCCTTTTCCCCTCTTCTCTTTTTTTTTTTTGGCAAATACCTTTGGCCTTTGTTTGCCGTGTGCTCTGCGGTTCGGTCTCTGTTTTCGCAATATTTATGTTAATTTCGGCTCAACGGTTTCTGCCAAGTCAGAAGCCAACGGCGGGGAATCGCAAAGGCAATCCTGATTTGCGCATATCCTGCGGAACAGGCATCATGAAATCGGAGCCCATAAATTCATGGCCCTAGCGTCTGACAGTCTGTTTATAATGCGTCTTTATGGCGCTCCTCTCGACGTCCTTGCCTGAGGTCCTTTGGGCGCATAACTGCCGGGAAATAAATAAATTGCTATATTTATTTTTTTGAGCTCATCAAATTATGTGCGGAGTGTCCTACTTCCGTCTTTTCCTCCGTAACTCTTCAGTCCATCTACTATAATCATATATAGTCCACTTTCCATTCTTATATAATCAAGTAATTTGGCCAAAGTCAGCCTTGCTCGATTGAGTCTCATTTAGGTACATTTAACTCTGCCAACAACCGACGCGACCATTTTCGCTACTGATAAATGTCTAGGTTGGTGACTCGGCTATATTGAGTACGCGCAAAAGTATGCTACAGTTTCTGCCTGCGAAGCTGCTACCCGAAAGGTGACAGCGAAATAGCATTATGCAAATTTCTGATCCACTAGGTTTATCTCTCAAGATTCACGGTAAACTCACTTTCCCGCACAAATTATCAAATATAATCATATATAATCCACTTTTCATTCTTATATAATCAATTAATTTGACCAAATTCAGCCTCTCTCGATTGAGTCTCATTTTGGTACATTTAGCTCAGCCAACAACCGACGCGACCATTTTCGCTGTTGATAAATGGTTTGTGTCCAGGTTGGTGACTCGGCTATATTGTCTACGCGCAAAAGTATGCTACACTTTCTGCCTGCGACGCCGCTACCCGAAAGGTGACAGCGAAATAGCATTATGCAAATTTCTACTCCACTAGGTTTATCTCTCAAGATTCACGTAAAACTCACTTTCCCGCACAAATTACAATTAGTATTAAATAATTTTTATTTATCATATTTTTATAATATATATATATATATATATATATATATAAACTTTTCTTTATGTTCTTTTACAAAAGTGCGTTAATATAAGTATTTAGCGAGATTCGTGCTAAAAAAAATATATATATATGTATGTATAATAGGGGATAATACACAATACAATAATAATCATAATATAAATGTTAATAATGAACATGACTTTGCTTATGGCAGGCCGTGGGCGACCTCAAAACTTGCTCTCTCTCTCACAAACACACACACCTACATGCACATATGTGTAGATATGCTATATAGTACACGATATAGTAGTCGAATCTCCAACATTGAGTACTATACAGCACCGTCAACTATATATTCCATTTGTATTCTCGGCTTTGTTGTCTTTTGTCTTTCTGAGCACATTCAAAATTTGTAACCGTTTCTCTTCCATTGTTTCGTTTTCTTTGGGGCTCTTGTGGTCGAGCCGCATAATATTGTTTGGGGTTAGCATTATAGTTA
The DNA here is from genome assembly GCA_020883555.1 of Drosophila nannoptera. Classification (NCBI taxonomy): domain Eukaryota; kingdom Metazoa; phylum Arthropoda; class Insecta; order Diptera; family Drosophilidae; genus Drosophila; species Drosophila nannoptera. The sequence goes on along the minus strand of JABVZY010000290.1, from coordinate 7,951,580 downwards.
GTGTGGATACTTTTGTTGCTATAAACTAGGTTTTCCATTCCGTAACGATTTCAACTCTTGCATTAGTTTACAAATTTGGTGATCTCCAGCCATGCTATAGACATATATATATATATATATATCTAGCAAATGTATAACAGAACATGAGAACGACGGGAGGGGGTCTACGGGGCATTGATAATGCTTGACTACGCGCAAACGCTGTCCGCCCGGGGAGGGGGGATTTCGGTAGGCTGCTTCAACTGCTTCTACTGACGCCTCACTGTGCGCTCGCGCTCCCGGCCGCTCTCTTCGCGCTGCAGGCTGCCGTGACGCGGCGGCGAGGTCTGGCCGGTGGCCGCGGCATTGGCTGCGCTGCCGGCGGAGCCGTTGGAGATGCGAGCCTTGCGGGAACGCTTGAACTTGGCCATGTCCTCGCCGAAGACGTCGCCGGTGCGCAGCGCAGAGATCAGATCGTCGAACTCGCCCTTGTTGTCGCTCTTGGACAGGGAATCGCTGCCGGAGCCGCTGCCGTTGCTCGACTTGAGGCCGAGATTGCGGGCCACGCTGCTCATGAGACCGGTTTTGTTTTTGCGCTCGATGGTGCGCTTCTTGAGCTCGGCCTCCTGCTTGGCCCGTTTCTCCTCCTCCTCCTGGCGGCGGCGGAAGCTTTCGTTGTCGTTCCGGGCCTCCGCGAACGCGGTCAGGAACGAGTCGAATATGCCAAAGAACTCGTCCGGCTGCAGCACGGATCCGTCTTCGCCGAACAAACGCACCGCCCGATCGAAACGCGTCTTCATGTCCTGGAACTTGTCCTCCAGCTCGGCGAAACGCACCGAGGCCTGCGCATGGAATTCACGCATCACGGGCAAGAAGCGATCGCCCTGCTGGGCCGGGCCCGAGCTGCGATGGAACTCAATCTCGCGGGCCACATCCGCCAGTCCGGTGCGCAGCATCTGTATATCCTTGTCCATTTCGCCCAGCGACACCTTGGAGGCCTCGCGCACATGCGGTATGTCGTCCTCCAGCTTGAGCAGATCCTTGAACTTCTTCTCGATCACCTGCACCAAGTAGTGCAGCAATGTGGTGCCCTTCGCGGCGCTCGACTTGGTGTCCGCCAGCCGGTTCAGCGAGGCCAGCCGAAAGCCTGAGGCATTGCCCCGTGCGCCGCGATTCATATAGTTGCCTACGGGGAGCACAATTCGATTAGCTTGCAGTGAGAAGCGACAGCGAGAGAGAGCTTACCCAATGCCAGGACCAGCTCGAGCAGCTTGCGCAATCTGCGCGAACGGGCGACCTCCCGCGATGCCTCCATGACGCTGGTGATGCGCGGTATCAAGTCGTTGACCGTCAGCATGAAGCGCTTCTTGTAGTGCAGGCTCTTCAGGCGCTGCTCGTAGTGCGGAATCCTGCGGAGCACAAATGGGTTAAGAGCTGTCCGTGACGACACGACGCTGAGCTACTCACTTGGATATCTCGTAGAGGAAACGATCCGCTCGTGCCAGCGACTCAATGTCCTCGCTGTGCTCGTCCAGCAGCGCTCGCTCCTCGGCCGACGGTGTGAACTTCAGCAGCTGCTCGACCATGTCCAATGCCAGCTGCTCGTTGCTGTCCATGGAGAGTATAGCTCTGTGGACGACAAAGCCGATTAGTCTGAGGCGCCTGCAATCGTGACTCTGGCTGGGGGGGGGGGGGATACTCACTTGGATATATCCATGTCGCTCATCTTGAGCTTGCTCAGCAGAATCGTACAGTTCTGGGCGCGACGTCCGTCGATGACCGACAGCACCTTTTGCTTGTTCTTCCCGGAGATGCGCAAATCCTCGTACGATCCATCGGTGACCTGCCATGAGGAATTGAATTGCTTGGGTTAGCCGTGGGGAAGGCGGGGAAGAGCCGAGCACTTACCGAGACGCCGTTCTTCTGGTAGGCCGAGAAGAGCTTGTCTATGGACTCGAGCTCCATGTTGTTGTACAGCTTGCTCTCGTCCAGCTCACTCCAGACGGTGCCCTGCAGCTTGGCGTCGGGCAGCTTCGACCAGTTGAAGCTCTTCAACGGGTTCGCTGGCTGTGGCACGTTCTTCTTTGGCAACTCGACTTTCGGCGGTGCGGGAGCTGGAGGGGGGCAAGTACGATTAGCTACCGATTAGCTTGCCCTTCTGGCAGAGACTCACCCATCGCTGGGGTCATGCTGGGCGGTGGGGGCGGTGCGCCCGGGCAGGGCGGCGGCGGCGGCGGCGGCAGCATGGTCGGGGCCATGGGCGGCGGCGGCGGCGGGGCCGCGTTCAGCATGGGCGGCGGCGGCGGCGGCGGTGAAACGGCCCCATTGCAGCCGGTCAGGCCGGCCACCTTCTGGTCATCGGGTATGCTGCCCTCGGTGACGAGCCGCTCGAGGCGGGCGCGCTCCTGCTGCTCGGACTGCAGGCGATGCTGCAGATCCTCGGCCTTCATCTCGGCTGTCTGGGCGCGCTGGACGGCCTGCGAGTGCTGGGCCGACTCCTTCTCCAGGCGCTCTCGCATACGGGCCAAACTCGTCTCGAGATCCTCCTTCTCCTGCATGCGCAGATCCAGCTCCTGCTCCTTTTTGGCCAGCCGCGACTGCACCTCGAAATTCTCGCGCTCCAGCTCGTCGGCTCGCTTGCGCGCCTGCGTCAGCTGCTCCTCCTTGACCAGCAGCCGGACCAGCTTGTTCACATCGATCTGCAGCGGCGCCACGTCCGGATCGTGGACCGACGACTCGCTGGCCAGCTTCAGCTGCTTGTCGGGATCATCGGGATCCACGATGAGGTCGCTGCTCGGCCGCTGCTCCACCTGCAGTACGATCTGCTGCACCACCCGATCGATCAGCAGCCAGTGCTCCGTGCAGTGCCCAGTGTCTGCATAGAGAGAGGGAGGGAGAGAAAGTTAAGGAGTGTTTGCGATATATGCTCCGTGTGGGGCCACTTACAGGGCAGCAGGAGCATGTGCTGGAGCAGGGAGAGCATGTGGGGGTAGGCGGGCGAGTGGCTCAGCTTGCGGCGCAGCAGCTCGAACATGGCGCCGGCGCTCTTCGTGTCCACATGCTCCTCGTTGAAGCGGCGTGCCAGCTCCTTCTCGTCCTCGGCCCGCACCATTTCGAAGAAATCCTGCCAGGAGAAACGCATTATCAATAGTCTACCAGATCGGAATGGACTCAATAACCTACCAAATGCCTGTCCAGGGTCTCGTTCTCGTGCGTGCGCAGCTTGTCGATGACCGGCTGAATGCCCAGCATGAGGAATTCGTAGCGCAAATGGAGCCGGAACTCGAGATTCTCCTGGCCGGGGCCGTAGTTGAGCACCGCGTTCACGAAGGACATCAGCGCGGTCTTCAGATTCACATTATCCCGGTAGGCGTACGTCGATCGATCCAGATCGTTCACGATGCTCTGGAAGCGTGTGCGCTCCGTGGCGAACTGCTGGAAATTGAGCATCGCCTGCAGGACCTTGCGATGCCCGCCGGGCACCAGACAGACGGCGCCCAATATCTCCAGCGCTGAGATCTTCGTCCGAATGTTGTCCGCGGCCAGCGAACGGGCGATCGTATCGATGGCCGTCGGATGGGCCAGCACATGAGCCCGTCCCATCGAGTTGTTCATCAACGCCTTGATGCACCCAATGAGGCTCGTGTGGAGCGAACTGTTGGCCACCCGGATGTCCAGCTGAAGGAGCAGATTGAGCAGAGCCGGCAGACCGTCCAGCTCCACGAACCGCAGCACAAAGCTGTGCGTCGAGGTGCGCAGCGCCGTCTTCAGGGCGTCCACGAGGGCGGCATGATTGTCCATCCGTGTGCTCACCTCATGGCTGGGCGAGTCCTCCGGCGAGAGGGAGACATGCACCAGCAGCTCCTTCAGCCGCTCGATATAGTGCTCCGCCGTCGGTGGCTGGGTAATCGCGGTCGCATTCGGTCCATCCGGCGCGTCGAGCGGCAGCTTGCGCGAGCAATAGATCTGCCATTTCTTCTGGGCCGGCAGGCTGAGCATCGCCTCCTTGTTGGGCGCCGTCAGGTCGAGCTCCTCGACCAGCTCGGCGAACTTGCTGTCCAGCTCGTCCACCGACGGCATCGGCTGGGTGGGTGTCAGCGTCTGCAGCGTGAACTCGCCCTCCACCACGCAGATCTCCGGCGGCTCATCGTCCTGCAAAGGAACGTTGAGAGTCAGTTCAGTTCGGGGCAATCCCCTCCTCCCTCTCTTCCACCCGGTTCCACTTGAGGTTCTGCTAGCAGAGCAGATTCCAGGCCAAAGCCCGGCCCCAATTGCGACCCGGTTGCCCACTCAGCCGGAACAGCAGCTGCCTTGGAGCTCTTCAGCTCGTTCGACATTCGATTCCAGCCGTGCTGCTATCTCCGGCTGCAGGGTATCTGGCAGTCGCCGCTCTTCGTGCCCAACTCGATGCCAGGCAAATGCATTGCCAATTCCACTCGACTCGACTCCAATTGCCGCAGGTCAAGTGGCCCGCAGAGAGCTGGAGCCGCGGCTATCGCTTGGCACGTGACTCGAGGCGACTGCCAGACCGCGCCACAATTCTTGTCTCGCAGCGCATGCAGAACAAGAGTCGACTGACAAATCGAAATCGATTTCGCTCGAGCTCCACGAGGGAGCACTGTGCATGCGGGAATCGGCCGCAGTCGGATTGGGCGGAGTGCCAGAGCGGCAGCTGGCTTCAAGGGAAGGCGGTGGGAGGGGGGACTGAAAGCCGAAAATGTATCTCAAAGTGGAGCGCCTTTCGTCTAGCTGGATGAGGGTATTCCAAGGCTCACTCGGGGCTTCCATTGAGAGCAGCCTCAGAGGGCCCTGGGAGAAGAGAAATGTATCTGAGAACTGGCCAGAATGTATCTCAGAATCCATCTATCATAACGAGGGAAGCAAAAGCCGAAAATGTATCTCAAAGTGGAGGCTTTTCGTCTAGCTAGATGAGGGTATACCAAGGCTCATTCTGGGCTCCATTCAGGGAAGTCTCGTAGGGCCCTAATGGAAGCGAAATGTATCTCGATCTCAGCCTTCGACCAGAATGTATCTCAGAAGGAGAGTGAAAGGCGAAAATGTATCTCGAGCTGTCTTTGGCTGGAATTTATCTCGGAATCCATCCACTTGGCCCACGTTCCACCCTCCCTGGGGGAGGCTTCGATTTAAGCCCCTGATCATAGGACAGGCCCTCCATACAGAGCTGCCTCCCAGGCTGAGAATCTTTAACCAGAATGTATCTCAGAATCGATCTATCATAATGTGGGAAGCAAAAGGCGAAAATGTATCTAAAAGTGGAGGCCTTTCGCCCACCTATCTGAAAGCATCCCAAGCCTCACTCGGGGCTTCCATTCAGAGCAGACTCAAAGGGCCCTGGGAGAAGAGAAATGTATCTCGAGCTGAGGGTCTTTGGCTAGAGTGTATCTCAGAATTCATCCATCACAACAAGGGAAGCAAAAGGCGAAAATGTATCTCAAAGTGGAGGCCTTTCGTCTAGCTACCAGAGGACCTTCTAAGGCTCACTCTGGGCTTCCATTCAAAGCAGCCTCGTAGGGCCCTAAGGGAAGCGTAGCTCGTATCTCTAAGAGAAGTATATCTCGAGCTGCCTTTGGCTAGAATGTATCTCAGAATCGATGGAGCGAGGCGAAAATGTATCTCGAGCTGCCTCTGGCCCGAATGTATCTCAGAGTCCCTTTAGCATATCTGTCTGTATCCTAAGCCACATCCACATGGCCCACGTCCTACCACCTACCCTAGAGAGGGCTTTCCAGGTCCCAGACCCCTCCGGGTCAGCTTCCCCGGCTGAGAGTCTTGGGCTGGAATGTATCTCGAAGTGGATCTCTGCCATCCATTGGTCTACCTACCTTGAAGCAGCCGCACCAGACGCGTCTGCCCCGAAAGACTGGCATCTTCTTCTTCTGCTGCTGTCTGTAGTGCTTCTGGAGGGGCGTCTCGCAGTTGATCTGCGAT
>JABVZY010000290.1:7861869-7874360 GCA_020883555.1 Drosophila nannoptera | reverse complement strand
CCTAGTCAAAACGAAAAGCAAACAAAACAAAAATAAAGAAAACTTGCGAAAAATCTTAAAATCAAAGCGTTTGTGTATCGACTGAATCTGAAAATCTCTCAAGTCTGTTTGCCAACGCGCCAATATTCGAATTCGAAAATGACGTATCGATAACCATGCTTAAGAGAAATAGTTGTGGACACACTGCCCTGGGTTGAAATCCATTATGCAAATTAGGTACATTAAATATTCGTAATATGACACAAAGTTCTTTGACTATATAAATGATTTCTATATACTTAAGTGGAACACTCCCCATTAAATAATAAAAAATACAATAAAATAAGGCGGGATCAGGCACAAGCGAACAGTGTGTACACGCTGCAGCAGAGCACAACTGTTGCGGAACTGCGTAGCAGCGGCAATATTTACATTTGCGCTATTGCCAAAGCTACGTCAATTAGAGACATAAGAATCATGGCACTGATACCGCCTGTGACACGCCTAACTGCCTCCATAATACGTATATTGGGCTGCAATCCCGGCCCGATGACACTGCAGGGCACCAACACCTATTTGTTGGGCAATGGCAAAAAGTGAGCATGATTTGCGATTCTGGATTATGCTGCATCCAAAGTTCAATTTGAATTCAGGATTTAACACATGCCAATTCTAGACGCATACTCATCGACACCGGCGACGAGAACGTGCCCCAGTACATTGAACACTTGAATGGCGTGCTGCGCCAGGAGCAGGCCACCATCAGCACCATTATTCTGACGCACTGGCATCACGATCACGTCGGAGGCGTCAAGGACATTGTGGCCAGCACGTTGGCCGACAAAGGTGCGTAGGTTTATGGGCCCTACTTTAAATAGTATCAGCTTCTGTGTTGTTGTTTGGTCAGGTGCTGATGTTCTGCGCTTTGTTATATGCCCTGTCTTTGTCCATTAAAGTGAAACTCAATCCAGATTGCCAGGTGTTCAAGTTTCCGCGCAGCGCCAGCGATACTAGCGCCGTGAACGACGCCTGCCCGGAGATACCCGCCCATATACCCGTGTTACGGCTGGAGGACAGCCAGGAGTTTGCGGTACCCGGCGCCAAGGTGCGCATTGTCCACACGCCGGGCCACACAACAGATCACGTCGTGCTGACCACCGACGATGGCACACTCTTCAGCGGCGACTGCATCTTGGGTGAGTCGTCAGACAGGACGACTTACGGCACAAGTAGCACATTCCATACATATTCCGATTTCAGGCGAGGGCACGGCCGTCTTTGAGGATCTGTTCGACTATATGCGCAGCCTGGACAAGATATTAAATATTCGGCCGCAGCGCATCTATCCCGGGCATGGCAATGTGATCGATGATCCCGTGGACAAGATTGAGTACTACATCAAGCATCGCAATCAGCGTGAACAGCAGATATTGCAGTTCTTTAGTCAACGTGTCGGCCAGCCGATGCAGGCCATGGACGTGGTCAAAGTGGTGTACAAGGAGACGCCCGAGCAACTGTGGCCAGCGGCTGCCTACAATGTTGGCCACCACCTGAGCAAACTACACAAAGAGCACAAATTGCGACTCAGCGAACAGGACGGCGAAAAGTTCTACGAGTTCCCGCCTAACAGTGCGCTCTGAGCGCCACTTAACATAACATTCGTTAACAGTCTTATGTAAAAATGTTGAAAATGTAAAATAACAGTTCCCCATACCTTGCCTTTGTTAACAGAGCAGAGAAGTTGCTGTTAAGTAGTGCTTTCAGGTGTCGGCGCTCTGTTATCAGTTCTAACAGCTGCTAAGGGGAAATCGATCGATGTTCGACTCATTATGCTCTAGTTTATATTTACTCTATACATTAGCATTTACATAAGCAGACTACAGGCTACGAATGCGGATTTACTTGCGCTTCCCCTTGCCCTTGGCCCCTTTGCTGCCCTTCTCGCGCCGCTTCTTGGCCACAATGGAACGTTTGTCCTTCTTCTCGCGCGGATCGACGACGCGATAACGTCCCTTGACACCAGGTGGCCGGCGAGCGCGTCGCGAGGCTGTATGCTTCTTGGCCACCACATAGGTGATCTCCTTCTTCTTCTCCTGGGTCTTCTTGTAGATCTTCTTCAGCTGCTTGGCCTTCTCCTGTGACGTGGCATCGGCATTCTCCATTATCTTTTCGGCCATTTTCTTGGCCTTGGCCAGACGCTTTGTGGCACGACGCTTCTTGCGCGCCTTCGCCTCCATCACCTTCTTGATGGGCCGCACATTCAGCTCCTGCACCTTCCGTTGATACTCCTCGGTCAGCTCCTTGGGCACCGGCTGCGGTTTGGTCATATGCTCGGCCTCTTCTTGTGTGAACCACACCGGCAGATTCTCATCGTTGAAGGCATACCGGTTCCAGGCAGCGTCCACCAGTTCGCGGCGCGTCTTTTTGCCGCGTATCAAGAGCGCACCCAGCGCCAACTCCTCTTCATTCAGGCGTATCTTCTTCGCTTTGGGCGCTAGAGAGAGACAGAAGCAGATGTTAGTATAAGTGAATTAATTTTAGTAATCAGGCTTAAAAGATTCTGAACCATCAAATACCGAGGTGTGATCCCTCCTATATACCTGACCCTATCATCTATCCCTCAGAATAATTATCTATCTCGCTCTGATGAGTACCTCAACTTGTCTCCCTATCTCCGTCCCTTTCTTCATGTTCTTACTCTACCATTTTCGTTGGAGCATTTCAGCTCTTTCGCTCACCTTTGGCCATATCTCCTGCCACTTGGTCTGCGTCCCCTTCCAGCTCAGACTCCGAATCGGATGATTCTGAGCTGCTGTCCTCCTTCTGCACATCGTGACGCGCACGTCGCTTGGCCTTTTTGCCAAGGGCTGGTGTTCCGGCCTCCGTGTCCAGACGATTCTCGCCAAGCACGGCGACGCCTTTGGCTTTGTAGGCTTGTGCTAGATTGTCCAGGTCGAAGTTCTCCTCATCGTCGTCCGCCTCGTTGCCAATATTCTGTAGGTTATCCTTCTCGTACCAGAGCGCGACGCGCTGCTGCCGCCGCGTGTCCTTGTCCCGAAAGTCTCCGGACTTGATTAGAGGATGTTCACCACGCGGCTTCTTCTTCTTGCCCTTTGTGTCGACCACATCCTCGTCATCGTTGTCACTCAGACCGAGACCCTTTTCATCGTAGTCACTGTCGCTGTCCTCCTCGGCACTCACCTCGGGCTCGTCGTCGTTCTCATAGTTGGCATCATCGTCCATCCGTTTGTCATCCTTATCGTATTTCTTGTATTTTGGCAGCTTGGGCTGTTCCACTGGCTCACCATCCGCATCGAAATCTGGCTCGACGTCGAGCATGTCGTTCAGTTCTTTGATGCTGGTAATGCCTTTAAGATCGAAGATCTCGTGTTCGGCCTCCTCGACGGGGCCGTCATCTCCCTTGATGACCATGTTGAGGTTCATTTTCTCGTGCAGCTTGGCCTTCGATTTGAGGGTCTTCTTGCGTTTCCGCTTCAGCTCCTTTTGCTCCTCATCGGCCAGGGTCTCGATTTGCTGCTGCAGTTCAGCGTCTTCCATGTCTTCGATTTGCTCCTGAGTGAGCGGCTGCGGTGTTGGCTCAACCTCTGGCTCCTCGATGACGCCTTCCTCCTCCGTTTTATATAGGTCCGCTTTGATGTGCTTCCACCAGAGCAGGAGACCCTTGATGTCTTTGCGGCCCAAAACCTTGAGATCCTTGCAGCACTCGAGTATCTCTTTGGTGGTTTTCTTGTGCTTGGCTATGCGCTCATCGTCGATGCGAATCGAGCCGACGCCTTGCAGTGCGGCCAAAGCATTCTCGGCCTGCATGAACTTTGATGCAGCCAGGTCGTTGCGCAGCGCTATATCCTGCTCTGTGTAGCCTTCGGCCTTGATGCGTTTCTGTTTCTCCGGATGCAGCAGACTGTTCTTCTGCTTGCCCTCCAGATCCAGTTCTTCAAACACATATTTGGGGTCCAGCAGCCGTGGATCGATGCGATCGGGCGCCAAGTAGCCCTGGCAAACGACGAAGATTTCGGCCGACTCTTTACGCGAAGCACTTGGCTTGGTCGCGTGCACCTTCTTGAACAATTGCTTGAGAACCCAGAGCAAAGCGTTGTAGTCCTTGGAACGGAACACCTTGGTCACAAACCAACCGCCGCTACGCAAAAACTGTGTGCCCAGCTTGAGGGCGTTCAATGTGAGACAAATTTGTTGGTACGCATCGAAAAGCCAGTTGCGACCCACATTGGGAGCACCGTCGTGCAGCACAACGTCGGCCTTCCATGACTGAAGCTCCTTGGTCAAAGACTGACGACACTTTTCCGTTGTTATGTCCTCGACCAGGCCAATGCAGCCGGCTATGGGACGGATGGGGAACAGATCAACGCCGATCACAATGCTGGACACAGGCATATTCTGTTTGGCCACCTGCATCCAGCCTCCGGGCGCCGCACACAGATCGATGCATACTTGCGACTGTTGTAGGAAACCAAATTTGCGGTTCAACTGGATTAGCTTGAAGGCGGCACGCGAACGGAAGCCAGTCTCCTTGGCTAATTGGTAGAACTTATCCTTACGCGTCTTTCCAACTTTAGTTTTCTTGCCCATTTTTCTGGCGTTTAATAAATCTTAATCAAAGGTGGAAAGAAAAACAAAAAACACGCCGCCACCAGAGCGTTGCACGTGTTTGAAGTTTCTGTAAAGGCTCTTGGCGTTGCCATACGTGCACACAGCTGACAGCACTGCCACTCTGCTGTATAGGCAGTCGATAAGTTTGTGTGAGTGCATAGAAATTTGAGTGGAATACGATACAAAGAAGTTTTACGAGGCATTCAATCCGCCTTACAAGCTATAAAATTAATTTGTTTGTTAATAGCTTTTAATGTTAACAGAACATTCCACATTTCGTGCGATATCGGCTAGTACCGGCATCATTGGCCTATCGATATATCCGATGTGCTCTGCTTCCGTCTTTGCACATCGCTAAGCTCAGACCGTGCACTGGATTTTGTTATTTATGTATTTTAGTTGATTTTTGTATTAAACAATTACATAAGTAACATGTTGCGCACAGTTATATGCGATTTGGGTCGCCTACGGTATGTATAGCACACAATGTTTGCCATGCACACGCGTAATACATCTGTATTTTCCGAAAAACAGGCTGACCAGTAGTACCTATGCGGTTACACAAGTGCGCGAGAAGGGGCACCTGAATCGGCCTAGGTTGAGAAATCCGTACTGGTTTATACGCCAGCAGCGCTCGGTAAGACCTCGAATGTATACAGACCAAAATCTATAATTCTAAGGTTATTTTATTTTTTGGTCAGCGAACGGACGATTTGGTTACCGGCGAGAATCGCAGCTTTATCAAAGAGGTTGTCCATGATATTTACGGCACTCCAGCTATTATAAAAGGTGTACAAACTTACGAGCAAAAACAGCTTATCAAGACGCCCGAACCACCCGCAAATCCTGAACCGTGGACGCCTTCCGTGCGTAGATGCGGCCTGATTGCTCGCAAAATTGGTCAGTATCCACTTTGGCTCAAGAACGGCGAACGCGTGCGAACCACACTCTTGCAGGTGGTGGACAACCATGTGGTTAAATATATACCGCCCGAAGAATATACGCCCACACAACGTCCTAATGTCAAACGGTTGAATAAATACGGTTGCGTGGTGGTCGGAGCGGAAAGTACAAATCCATCTTTGCTGACCAAAGAGTATTGCGGTATCTTCCGAGATTCGGGCGTGATGCCCACTAAGAATCTGGCACGCTTCATTGTATCGCCACAGGCAGCCCTGGCGCCGGGCACACCGCTCAACGTGGGCCACTTCCGCGTTGGCGACTTTGTGGATGTGCGCGGCAGAACGTGAGTTTCGGACTTGGTCATCTCGTTGTGCCGTAGTCTAATCTAATGTTGGCCTTGCAGTGTGTATCATGGGTTCCAAGGTGTAGTCAAGCGGCACGGCTTCAAGGGCATGCCAGCATCCCATGGCGTTACCAAGACGCATCGACGTCCTGGAAACATTGGCGGCGGCGGCGAGAAGGGTCGCGTATGGCCTGGCACCAAGATGCCGGGTCATATGGGAAATCGCTGGCGTATTATCAAGGGTCTGCGCATCTGGCGTATAAATACCAAATACAATGTGATGTGGGTTCAAGGTAGCGCGGTGCCCGGCTCCACAAACGGCCTCGTCTACATCTACGACACAATTCTGCCGTTGCGCAAGCCCAAAGATGCGCCGCCCATGCCCACGCTCTACGAGGAGCCGACGGAGGAGGACATCTGGTACGAGCAGGTGCATAATTTCAAAGACGAGACGATCACCTACAAGCCGGAGTAGATCGATTACTGATCCTAATAAATCACATTTTTGTTGTACTTTATATATAGAGAAATCTACGAGATGAAATAAATAGACTTAAGTGTTTAAGTGAGGACCAAGTCTATATATATGTATCTATATGGTGATCTAAGAGATCGATGGGAAAGCCGTTTGCAAACAGTTTCAAAAGATTTTGTAATTTATTTTTTCTTCATTTCGTTAATTTTCTAATTACAATTTCACACTAGTTTGGCAATTACCCGAAAGATATGCCGGCTAAAAACAATATCAGATCAATAAATAACATGCTTGGCTAACCTTTAACCTGCTTGATCGAATCGAGAAAAAGGAATATATCAATCGCCTAACATTTACATATATATGTATATATATATATATATATATATTTAAAATTGAACAATTTATAATCGTGGAAGTTATCACAGCAAAATGAAACAGAATGGGGAAAATAATGGATATATATATATATATAAATACATATATAGATCTACATAAATGTCTAGGCCGGGTCTCTCATGCAACATACCTTATAGTTACTTGAATAGATAGATAGATAGATAGACTGTGTGTATGTGTGTGAAAAAGAAGAGGGGGAAGGGGGAGAGCGAGAGCAAGTACACCTCCCTCCTAGTCCCACATGAAATTTTGAATAGTACAGAAAATTACAACACTCAATGAAAAATTCCCTAAGCTAATCGAGCGAGTTCTGTCCCACGCTTTGGATGTCCAGTTCGGTACTTGAGATGCTTGGCGATATGGTTGTGGAGTTGTTGGAGTCGTTTCCAACGCCGCGATCTAAATTATAGTATTGTACAATGCGCGCCGGCGGCCGACTCGATATGACTTCCGTGATTTGACCGACAATCCATTTGGTTAGCTTTATGACAGCAACATGGGCAGCGAATTGCAAGATCATTGCTCCGAATCCCTTATAGAGTCCACCAACACCTTCGGTTAGGACCGTGGTGCGATAGCAATCGATGGCACCCTGATAGTTGGTCAGGATGGGCACGACCGCATAGCCATTGTCCAGATTGTCGATGATAGTACGCGTACCCTGGAGCTGCAGTCGATGTAGAATTGTCTCGAAGGGAAAGAATAGAACTTCTGTGGTCAGCGTGGCAATTAGCCTGGCATAGATCTCAGCGTTCTGATGCTCCAATGTATCGTCCCGATATTTGGCGCCGCGCTGTTCCTGCTTAACGGTTAAGCGCCGTCGCATGATACGCGACGAGACGCCACGTATGACCAGGTTGAACAGGTATTTTGTGATTCCCATGGTCACACTGGGACCGATCAGTGCCCAGGCGGGCAGCATGCGACCTTTTTGCGGCGAACTCCAGTAGAACAAGCGCAGGCTGCCCTCGCGAAAGACGTCCAGAAGGCCGGGCTTCTCGCTGGCAATATCACTTTGCACTGTCTCCACCAGTGAGGCGGCGTAGAATGGCACGACCAGACCGATGCTGATGCTGTATATACACACATATACATACACATAGATATATTAGCTAAAAGCAAGCTGAGTAATGACGCAGTGCATCCACTTGCCATTTAAGCAGCATGTGCTGGCCAAAACGCTTAAGCGTTGTGCGGCTATCCACATCCTTGGGCCAGCTGGTAAACTTACAGATGACATCGTCTATAGCCAGAGTCATACCGCGAACCAGCAGACAGCTGCCCAACCCTTTCCACAGCGTGGTGACACCCTGTCGTCGATGTAGATGTACAATGCTGGGCAGTAATTGAAATGGATGCAAGTGATAGCGTTGTGATGCATTATAGACTTGGCACTGGCGACGCAGCACTATGAAAGGGTGGTTTAACAGATTTTCGGTGACTAGCGAGACCCATTGGACGCCAAAGACTAGATATTTACGCAGAGATACCTCTGTTATAGAGTTAAAGAGGAGAGGTGAGCATTTTAAAATTGCAAGTGTGTAGATTGATCATATCTAACCCTCCTCCTGGCTGTCCACGTACTTGTCCAGTCCCTTGGCCTGTTTATCAAATTGCAGTGACAATTCCCGCTCTGAATTTGTGTATTTCAAATGGGTGACTGCATGCTGATCCGCATTGATATTGTCCACAATGGCCTTATCACGGTCATCAACACTGCATTGGGTATTCAGAGATCAATTTCGATGTTTATTTATATAATAGCCAGGGAGCTAGCTACCTGCTAATCAGCTGTATGCCGGGATCACCGATTAGTTGAGGCATTTTTGGCAGGTTCTGGATGGTTTCTTCCTGCATTTGCGTTTGCTTCTGCATCTGTTCGCTGTAACCTCGATTTGTTGCATGCCTTTGTCAATTTAGTATTGGTATGGTTCATTCGGTAGTAAAAAGTGCATTTAGTTTTGGCAGCGGGTGCAGTTGCGGTAACGATGACGAGCTCTTACTTACATTTGATTCGAATAATTGTTAATGCTGCCTGACATAATACAGTCCTTAGTGTTTGCTTGAGTTGTCGTCGGATCGAAGATAGTGCCCGCAAGTCCCTATTTTGTCTGTGTAAGGCTGCTGCTGCCGCTACTGTTTCTTCACCAGCTGCTGCTGCTCTACGTTCTTATTTTAAAATACTAAATAACTTTGATTTCCATGTAGCTGTGTGAACATTCAAGCTAGAGATGAGCGTGTGACATATGCACGCAGCACGCAGCACGCAGCAGACGGTTCCGGGCACGCGCAAAAAACAAAAAGACAATATAAATGTGAAACACTTTTGAAAATGTAAGCTTGTCAAATAATATACAAAATATGTCTAATGCTTGCTCTAACCTAAGCAAGTTGTTGTTGAATTAAGATAACAAATAGTTCGATGTGATGCTGTGTTGCTATCTTCATTCCAGTGACAAGAATTTCAAATTGGGAGACCATCGCTATGCACGCGCTCGACGAAAATCTCAGATGACACACGATACTCGTGCTATTGCAATCAACGGAAAAGTTATCGAAAGCTCACCCTCATCGATAGTTCGCGGCAATTGATTCAATTTCAATTTGGGGAACCATCGCTACGCATATACTCAATGCAAAGATGACATCAAAGCACACGCATGCCAATGCTATCGTTCTGCCATCGCTATCAACTGAAAAGGTATAAAAAGCACAACCGCGTCGATATTTGGCTGCATTTGATTGAATTTAAAATCGAGGAATCATCGCTATGATAACACGCGATACCCGTGCTAATGTTATCGATCCGCTTTTGATACCATCAGAGTTATCGAAAGCATACCCGCATCAACAGTTAGCGGCACTTGATTCAGCTGTTTTTCTAGCTTCAATTTTCATTTAACGCGCGCGAATGGCAAAAATTCTGAAAGAAAGTGGAATATTACGCCTCCAATCTAAAGTATGTGATCTGGAGCGCACTTTACTGGGCGGACAAAGTTTTCGGTTAGTATATTGTCGCACTGAATGTTTAAATATAACGGAAAATCAATTTTAGCTGGCGCAAATTATGCACTGAACCCAAAGTTAAATATTGCGGCGTTGCCTTGAACACATACTGGGTGCTCACGCCGGAACAGGAGCATATTGCCTACGACGCCCACTGTTTGGCCAGTCATGCGAATAGCAATTTCAGTGACTTGTTAAGTGCTTATCTACGTGCCGACTTCGATCTAGAACTGCAACAAAACGCTTGGACGCGTGCGGATGAGCATTTTGGCAAATTTGTGGGCAAGCCGGTGCGAATGTTGTCGCAGGAGCCACTGGAGAATATTATATGCTTCATGTGCAGCCAGAACAATAATATCAAACGGTACTGAATGCATGCTCTAGCACACTCGACTTTCTCCTATAAACACCATTTATAGATTGCATCTTGCAGAATTTCATCTATGATTCAATGGTTCTGTACTGCATATGGTCACAAAATAGGTCATTTTAATGGCCAGGATGAATACACGTTTCCCACGCTGAAAGCTTTGAGCCAGCTCACCTGCAGCCAGCTGGATGCAGAGCTACGTTCCGCCAAATTTGGCTATCGAGCCAAGTTCATAGCACGTTCGCTGGCCCAAATTGAGACGTTGGGCGGTAATGAATGGTTCGAGCGACTGCGCGGCATGCCGTATGCCGAGGCGCGCGAGGCATTGGTACAGCTGCCAGGCGTTGGCTACAAAGTGGCCGACTGCATTTGTCTCATGTCGTTGGGTCACCTAGAATCTGTACCCATTGATACGCATATCTTCAAGCTGGCCCAGCGTCATTATCTGCCCCATCTGGCCAGCCAGAAGAGCGTGACGAATAAGATCTATGCAGAGGTGGCCCAGCACTTTCAGCAGCTTCATGGCCAGTACGCCGGCTGGGCGCAAGCGGTGAGCCGTCGAGACGGTACTGATTCATGTATATAGTATATACAATATCTTCTTTCCAGGTCCTCTTCTGTGCGGATCTGCCGCAGTTTCAGTCAAAGTCCGAATCGGATGATAAGGCAACGAAGCGAAAGAAGCTCAAAAAATGATAACATTGTGATTGTGATTTGTGTTTACCAGTCGCTGTACGTATGGTTGATCCTATAAACAGTCGTGCTTGTCCTCCCCTAGATATAAGTAATCCTAAGGCCAAATTGTCCCTGTGTAAAATATAACTTTTGTTCCCCCAGTAACATTAATATAAGTATATTATATTGTAGCTATATATGTAGTATCTATATCTGGTCCTCGTCTCAGTTCTCTGTCTAGGCTGTCTGCTAGGTAGGGTATCTGTGGGTAGGGCTCATTATAATATCTACCTGGGCCCCTCAAAAGAATTTTCCGTAAGTGCACCTGCAGCGAGGGCTGTAATGATATTTGCTGGCTTTCGTGGGATTTGCTTTGGCTAAGTGAACCTTCAATCGAATAAAGCTTTTAACGTCACTTTGCAAGCCTCGCTGCCCCGCCCCGTTCTGCCCCGCAACCGAGGAAAGGTGAGTGTAGGGCTGTGGCTGGCTAACCACCCAGCCTTGCCTCCGGGCGTGTGGCATACGAGCAACTAAAACCCGTACTACAAGCCTCATGAAAGTATTTTGCCAACACTTCGCGAGAGATTAAACAGCTTTTCAGTGGTTTTTCCGGAGCAGACAGAAAAAAAGATGGCAGCCAAAATTTACTTAAAAATTTCGCATAACAATTTTGTGGAAGCGCCGCTGGCCCAAGCACACCGAAGCATTGAATACACTCACGCGAAAGGTGGGAGAATGCTTCGGGAAGAGTGAACTGATGCAGGGAAATTATTTACTGGAAAGATAGTTTTGAGACAGCTCGGGATTACCTTCTGGGGGTATATGCGTGATGATCGACTCGCGATACCCTATGCTCGACTGTGTGGGACGGCAGACAAATGGAAGCGCGGGCATACGTGAATAACGGTCTTACCCGGGCCGTGACTAGAGAGGAGCGCGTGCCTTAGACCTTCTGTGGGATACATTAGAGATGAGAGCATTTCTCGTGGATCGGCATTAGAGATGAGTTGCTCTCGTTGGAGGTGAGTGCGTGTCACGCGTGACCAGAGATGAGCACGCGCCAGTGTGCGGCAGGGAAAGGGTCTTTGCTGCAATTCAGCGTAATTCTCAGACATCACGCACAGCTAAATCAAGGCAGAGTCTCATTGCGTGCCCTGGGGCGATTCTCATTTGGACATGAATCTTGTAGACCATGTTTATAATCTTTATAATCCTTTTGTTCGCTAAGCACTCTCAACTGCGCTCCTATCGCAGCCGCGTCACGCAACCATCTCCAATGGAGAGTCCGTTCTGTGGCCTCTTCGTGGCTTTCTCTGGCTGGGGAGTCCGCATGGTGTCAGCTATAATTTAATTTAGACAACAGACGGCCACGGCTAACCAGCCAGCTACACACACACACACCCACACCCACGCACACCCCCGCACACACACACACAGATTGAGGTATCTGACTTGGACGTTGGCGTTGTTGAATGGGCGTCACAATTACGTACGACTTTTCATACTCTACATTATTTATTAGACAGTTTAATTTTCAATTCACAGCACTGCAAAATGCGCTAGGTAGCTGCAGGCGTGTGTGCGTGTGTGTGTGTGTGTGTGTGAAGGGGTGTGCATGTGTGTGTGCGGGTATCCATGAAAGGGAGTTGCCAAGTACCTGGCAGACTTATGCTGGAAGGTGTTTAATGCGGGCACAATATTGCACTTTGTTG
>JABVZY010000290.1:7550437-7566510 GCA_020883555.1 Drosophila nannoptera | reverse complement strand
TTCTCGTGAAGCCGAAACTATTGCCTATGCTCATTCCCCGAAAATATATATCTATATCGTTGGGGCTTTCTTTATTTACCTGCTGGAAGGGGAGAAACGGTTTGCCCATGGCGAAGTTGACCTTGGTCTCGCGTATGTTGGTCAGATCGCTTATGAAGGGCGAATAGTGGTAGGGATAGTACCAATCCCAGGACTGCACGCCCCTGTAGTAATAGTCCAGCACCCACTGGATGGCGTTGATGTAATGATGGCCAAGCTGTTCGATGAGATCCTCCTGCGGTTCGTTCTTAAACTTATTTCGATAATAGTTACGTTTGTAATTCTGAAACTCGTTTTGCAACACTGCCTTTTCGTCGCCCAGATCCATATCGCTGTCACCGTCGTAAAGCTGAATACATAGAAAAAAAATTGAGGAAAATTAATGACAAGCGAAGGGCGCCAGAGACTCGTCAAGGACTCGGCTCTCCTGATCAGTCCTCTTCTCTTTTTTGTCTCTGTCTGGCCCATTAGCTCAAATCAAAGCGAATGGCGAGCCCAAGAGAAAGCCAAAGGGAAAAGCTCTGCTTGAAAGAGTTATGCGCACTCGCCGCCCACAACTCGCCGGCGAGTGCGAACGAGTCGTCTCGCTCTCGCCCTTGAGGTGCATGCGCACTCAGTTGGAATAAAAGATGGTAAACTAATTTCAAAGATTTTTTTTTTTTTTTTTTTGCGTTTTTTGTATTTTGAAAAATTACCTTCATGCTTTCGTCAATAAGGTCGGCGAGATCTTCGCTGTAGCCCTCAGCGTTGTCATTCTTCAGCTCGTCGACATCCACAACGAACGCGTCGGTCTTAGCATTCATATATTTAAGACTGTCGCTGTGCTCCTCGAAGATCTGCAGCTCCACCTCACTGAGGGCCTCCATAAACTTTTGCAAGCGATCCAGATTCAATTTACCATTCTCGTTAATATTCCCGCCAAGCTGCTTATATACCCGAATGTAGGTCTTATAAAGCAATGGGAAGGCATTCGACGAGATGTGGAAGCAGGGCAGATGCGGAATGAAATCGTTGCCCACCATGAAGCCCATGAGGACCCAGTCGTCAATCAGTTTGGCCACATCGAGCTTCTTTTCGGGCGTTGAGAGCTCTTGGAACTCCAGCTCCAAATATTCACGCAATAGTCCCAGGTGCAGCAGAAAGAAGCGCGTCTCCTCTACCGAGGTACGCTTAACATTCCGTCCGAATTTCACCTCCTCGCGCAGGACTACGAAATGCAATTCGTGGGTGCACATGCCCAGAATGATGAGATCCGCGTCCAATCCATATAGGCAATGCCTCGTATTGGGATCGAAATTTGGCTGCGCTTTCATATACCGTATATAGTCCATGATCTTGTGTTCGCCTTCGCCGGGCGTCTCCTGTCCACTGAGTATAACCCGACATTTTTGCCACAACGGGTCCGTGGAGATTTTGGTGCGCAAAAAACAACGCAATCCATTTTGCAGCCTGACCATAAACTCGGTGCCGGGCGTAATGCAATTGCTATCAAATCGTTCATGTTCTCGTTTCTCGCCGCGCTGCACCGCCTTCGCTTCGAGCACCTCCGCTTCGCGGGCCGAACGAAAACGTCTACTCCGTTGCTGATTCATCTTGGCACGAGGAGCCACACCATCGACGGCGAGAAAGAAGAGCTTCTGTGGCTTGATCAAATAGAACAGCTTGTCAATATAGTTGTAAATGTCCTGGAAGATCTGCGTCTCCTCTAAATGGAAGTGTATATTGTTGTCATCCGGATGCGAACAATTGTGTACAATGCCATTCATGTCCAGGTACAGATTATCAAATTCGGGTATCTGTGCAAAGGTGCATTGAAAAAGAGGTGATGAGACGAAAAGAGGATTGTAGGTGAGTAGAGCTTGTAGAAACCATAGATATGTATATGTGTATGTACTTACGCTATGCTCACGCGCCAATTCGCTGAGGCAAGGATACCGTTCGCTGATATAACGAAAAAACTTTGGTACACCCATTGTGCTGTCACTTTTAAGGTTCGCTGGTTATGGGAGAGTTGTAGTCTGTATATTGTGCCGTTCTTTAAACCATATGTCCTTGCCACGTCTTTTGCAATGACAAACCGCAAATTGCCTATGGATACTGCACAGAAAATTTCACCTCTTTTGTATGCAGCGTGACTGCTGTCTTTATAAGCCTAAATACCCATTATTCACTCACTAAATACTAACAAAATACTGTTACGAACACAAAAAATACCTAATACTGTTATTACTGGAAAAGTCGTCAGACCCCTCACCTGTGACAGGTATATCTATATATATATATATCTTTATATATATATAGTGGTGTACTATCGGTTACTATGAGTAAAATCAACAGGAGAATTTTTCCTTGCGTATCGATGCTTAGCAAATATTATCTCTCTTGAAATATTTATAAATATTTAATTTCCGAACTCCGCGAAGTATTCTATATAATAATATACAATCCCTATTGCTAACAATGCAAATTAGAAAGTCCTTTCGTACGACCGACAGTAAATATCGATATATTTTTGAGTTTCATGACATTCAGTTTGTTGCCAATATGTACTCTAACAGCTGTCACCGACAACAGAAGGAAGCGCTTGTGCTCCAAAATTTTACGTAATTATTATTGTGATTTGCTGTAAATTGCTCGGAATTCTTATAAAAAAGGAAACAAGCACAAGATGTCGCTAATCCGTCAGGCGTTGGCCCGCAGTATGCCCACAATGCAATTGTAAGTGTTTCTTCATAGGAGTTTCCGTTCCGTCCACAATCAACCGTTATTCCATCCTTTCGTCGTCCATTGCTAGCACGGCTCGCCGCTGGGCATCGCAGGATCTTGGACCTATTGACCCAAGCACCGCTCTAGCCCGCCCAGAAGATTTAGAGCAGCGCAATAAGCTGAGCGGCAAAATAACTGTTCCAGTTGCTGTCGATCTCAGCCCTATATCTGGCGTTCCCGAGGAGCAGCTGAAGGATCGTCGCGTCCGCATCCATATCCCACCCAAGAATGCGATGCAGAGCGGCACCAATAATATCAACTGCTGGCAGATCGAGTTCGATAATCGCGAGCGCTGGGAGAATCCGCTTATGGGATGGGCCTCCACGTAAGCTCCAATGAAACTCTTACCCTAGCTCTATCCTTATCTCTTCCACTTATTTTTAGTGGCGACCCACTATCTAATATGAATGTCAAATTCGGCTCTAAGGAGGAAGCCATAACCTATTGCGAACGCAATGGCTGGCGCTGGTACGTGGATGGCGAGCTGAAGCCGAAGAAGGAGCGCGTCAAGAACTATGGCATCAATTTTGCCTGGAACAAACGCACGCGCGTCTCTACTAAGTGAAAGGGTTTAAAAACTTGTTCCAAACTGTCACCAAGTAACAAATGACGCGTTATCAATTATTTAATCGATTTTTTTTCTCGCCGACATTAAATCATAGACTAAAACGTGAAAACGCGATCCTAAGGAAAACGAAATTGTGGGCGATTTGGCTGTTGTCTCTTATCTCCGTGTGTGTTTTATACTGGGACTCCTGTAACGAGAGTGCCTCGGAGATCTCCTACGACTCCGGCTACGTGATCTTTTCTGACTACGGTATTTCCTTGGACTTCGGCTGCGCTCCTTGTACAGCTTGGACCGGTGACCGTAAGTACGCGTGCCTGGAGAGCGTCTGGTATTACTAGGACTTTTGCTGCATCGCCGACTGCGATTTTGGCTGGTGTTCTGACTCCTACTTCCTTGCCGGCTCCAACTTCGACTATTACTTCTCCTACTGCTTGGACTGCCTCGCTTTGGATCCCGTTGCGTATGTCTGTTCGCAGCTGCCGCAGAGCGTCGCTGATTCTCGTGCTGTTGTTGTAGCGCTTGCATCTGCAGCTGGACCAACTGATGCATCTCCTCGTGCAACGTGGGCTTGCTCTTCCGATGTCTACGTTGCTTTTGATGGGCTTTCTTAGTCTCTGCTACAAGATGGGCAAAGTTGGCTTGCTGCTCGAAGCTGAAGCGTTGCCGTGGTGTACTGCTGACCACGTGCTCATATATCACCAGCTTTTCGGCAGCACTGTAATTAATTTGCAAATCCTGAAAAGTGTTTGACTCGGGAAAGACCTCCAGCTGCCGCTTCTCGGGTAAGAGCTTCTGCAGCGTTTCTGAAGTTAACTGCACGCTATGCTCTGTTGCACTACAGCAGCTCGGTGGTAACTGTTCAACTGAGACCTCATCTCTTTTCCTTGATGGACGGTGCAACTGCTCATAGCGAAAGCGCAAATTAGCCTTATTACAGCGTAGCCCTATGTGATTTAACTTGCCTGTAATACTCCTGCCTCTGTCCAGTTGAGGCGTTGCAAAATCTGCTGTAGCTGCACCTTGGCCTTGGCCACATATTGACGTAGTGCGTCCTGCGCATTGGCTTTTTCGCAGGACATTCTGAGTCCGCCCAAAATTGTGTTATAATTCTTAGTTGCCGGTCTTGGAGTCAAGAGCATTTTTGGTTGAAGCCCGCATGGTCACACTCAAAAATACCAATATATAAAATATGCCAAATAAAAATAACAGCTTGTCAAATAACTTGTCTTGAAAATGAATGCGATTCAAGATTAGACAGAACGATTAACCACAAAAATATATATTTGCTCAATGTCGTGCATTCAATTTTGTTTAGCTCCAAAAGAGCACTGTGAAAGCCATTATCAAGCATGCGCCACCGACCCAAGGCGATTTACGTTCTCCAATGCGCGCCAGCTTCCAAAATGTGCCCAACACACTGCGAAATACATTAAGACGATATCAGTTTACATTAATAATTACTATTTATTTCAAAAGAGCTTACCCCGTTTTGTTACGATCAATGATACTAGGAAATAGAGACCGCAAATAGGCACAGGTGCATATTAGCAGCAGAATGACTGACAATAAGCTTTGGAAATTGAATAGTGCACTCTGCGATAATCATTTAGGAATAATACATTAGTTTAAATAGATATAGATAAAAGTTGTAGTTATTACCATTTTGTTGTGTGGCTTTTTCGTTGACAAGCATAAAATATATAATAATAATAAACAGTGACGTGCCCCGTTAAGTGTGGCCGAGCTTCCAATTTGTTATATTGTGTTGCCGGTGAAAATATCGCAGCACGTAAGTAAAATATTTGCAATCGATTGTATATATGTGTTGTTCGCGTCGTTTATTGTCTGGTTGATTTTATCGATAAATTTAGTCGGCCATACATCGAAGTCTCTAATACGCTGCGGGATTTTTTTGCTCTATTACTATTTTTTGTCGTAATTGTAATTTGATCGTCGGATTGCAAAACCTCCAAGTTCCTGCTAAGTTTTGTGTATCGGGGACGCCATGAATGAAATGGTTGCAATAACGATAAAAATGAAAGTTTCCGCCAATTGCGTCTAATAAGAAAAAGTACTTTTTACTCAGCCGTGCGTCGGTGTGTTTGCGTTTAAGTGTGTGCGTGTGTGTGTGTGTGTGTGTGTGTCCGAGTTTGCTGCACATAGCGCATCGTTCGGTTGAACTTTAAATACAAACACAGTAGACTAAAACAGCGAATTGACCAACCAATAAGTACAGTTATATCGAAAAGAACAATAAAAAAATAAATACAAATAAAAAAATCAAAGTTGGATTCTTCTGATGGGCGCGTAGTCCTCGGATCCACTCGTCTGACAGAGAAGTTACCAATTTGAGTTCGTGCTTTGCATTGCAATTCATAGGAGTAACTTGCGCGTTCTTCGAAAGGAGAAAATTCTTGTTCAAATTTTTTTCGTACTTCTTCGTATATAAAAATCTGTAGTACCACTCGTATGTACATGTTATTTGTTGTGTATGTGGTATATGCGTGTGTAGTGAGCTCTGCGTTGCGTTTTTGTTGAGTATTCTAGCCGCTGAAGCACTCCTGTGTGCGTGCGTGTGCGAGTGAGCGAGAAAGCACCGACATCATCAACAACAACAACAAAACCATATACACAGTCTCGGCTCTCACACTCTTGTCATGTTGACACTCTTGCGGATTCGGACTGCACTTTTATAGCGGTAAGTTTCAATGCAAATATGTTCGTCAAACTATCGTGTAAGAGAGAGAAATATAATTGCAGCCAGTAGCGTTTAAGTTCGAAAATAAGTTAGGTCACACTAGGCCGTTTTCGAAGGAATCAAATTGTATACACAAGTATATGTATATAAGTATATGTACGAAGCATATACATATGTGTGTGCCGTTTTCGGCTGTGTTTGTGTATTGGTGACAGCGCTGGTCGCTGTTAAGTTTTGCATTTTATTTACAGCATACTAATCGTCATATAATTAGGTGTGCTAAAAAAAATGCTAGTTCTGCATAGCACATTATGTTAAAAAAGGATTAAGCCGTGAGAACAAATAATAAAAGGAAGTAGCTATACATTTATGTAAGGTATACGTATGTCGAAACCTAAAAATTGAAAGCGATTATATACATGTGAGTTTATTAGTGTTCGTTGTAGTTAATACTTTTGCCTTTTGCATCTATAACATCTTGCTACTGCTGTTACTACTGTTGCCTCTACGCCGCCGCCGTCGTTGTCGTAGTCGCCGTCGCTGTCGTCGTCGAGTTGTGTTCAGTCGATATCTTCTCATCGCAGACATTCACCAAAAAAGTGTTGGCCAAAGCAGCAGCAGTTGCAAGAGCGCGAAAAAAGTAACGGAAAAATACGCGAGAAAGTATCGATCTAAATTTATTATAAAAAGCAAAATCTAATAATTAAAAAAAAATTAATTTAAAATTTTTGTTAAGTGCGCAACAACAAAAGTGTTTGCATAAAAAAGTCGAAAAAGACAGGCCAGAGCAGAAGCAGGCAATTTTTTGTCTCTCACGCTGCGTGGCTGCTGCGCCTGTGTGTATGTGAGAGCGAGAGCAAGAGAGCGCGCGCCACATAAAGTTTTGACACTCGGCACAGCCAGCAACAAGCTTTTCGCCCTACTGTGTACGAAAGATAGAAAGAAAAGGTAAGAGATGCACTCGAATTAATTTATTTTGCTATGTTTTCTACGAAACATACACACAAACACAAAACACCACCACAAATACACTCTGACAAGTTGGAAGAAGGAATTACATTGGAAATGCATGCTTCTATTAAGAAATGAAAAAGTTATTAAATGTGAGTTCGGCTCTCTGGGGTTTTGTTGTTAATTTTCTTTTGCCATTCCATTTATATTCGTTGTTACGTTTGTTTTACGCTTACGCTTCGTTATCAGTTGGCGATGTCTCTTACTGTTTTTATTTGTTAATTGCTTCTTATACCTAATTATTGGCTATTTCTTTTCATACAAATTTAAAAATATAATAATTCATTAGAAAATATTTTGGTACATTTTACGCAACTTTTTTTATTTTGTTTTTGACATTTCATTTTGCGTTTGTGTTGCTCTTTGCAGCTCTACGTGTTCGCATACGACTTTTTCGCGCTCTTTCCCTCAGTCAGTCTCACACATACTTAGGCGTTTACAGTGAGAGCTTTAACAGTGTTGCATTTAAGCGCGCGATTCTTTTCGTGCTTTTTCCATTCAAATAATTCGCGTTAACAGATCCGAATGCTGTTGTTGTTGTTGAAGCTATTTCGTTGTTTCGCGCGTAAACCCGTTTATGTTGTTTACTGTTTTTCGAGCAACAATATGCCAAATGTAGTAGACATTTGTGAACCGGTACCGGGGAGGGAGTATTGCATGTAAGCTTCTGATTACGCTCTGAAACAATAATTTGATTTGATTTCTTTTGGTATGCAGTGCAATGTAATATCAATATAAATAAAGTTAGTTATATATTGCATTGCACTCAAAATTAATGTTTCATTTTATACAAAATATTTCGAATTTGATCAAATCACAGAAACGGTTACATAAACTATTGAACACCCAACACGAGCGAGTGCAAAAAGATTTGCTTATCGATGGCTCTCCCAATTGCGATTCCAGTCGTCCATTACGTCAGTAAGCCATAAATCGCAGATAACGAAAGAAGACGAAAACATCAGACTCAGCTAGCGAAGTGCTGCACAGTGCACTGCAGCTTATATCGGATATTCATTAACATTCGCTCCAGGCACTGCTGAGAGCTTGTAGCTGGAATAAGGACAAGCTCAACCCGATTGCGGATTGCAGCTTTCAAAAATCTCTTATTGCTTCACCATATACTTTTGCTTATGTTTCATTATTACTATTCAAATGTTGTCAAGGCCATTATTGCTCTCGTCCATCACATGTTGAATTTTTACTGGCTCCTTGCACACGAACAGGTGCATACTGCAAGCGAACAGTTATAATACGCGACCAGAACGGGAGAGACTAAGAGAACGGGAGCGAAAGAAAAGGAGAGAGCAAAAGCGAGACTCTGCACAACCTGCTTCTCAGTCTCACTCGCATATACACGCACACTCTTTGCATTTTTCGTTAGATTGTTGCGCACCATTTGTGTCTCCCCCTTGCGAGTCCCTTTTGTGCTCATTCTTCTCGTTTCTTCTGTATAATAATTTTTCATTATCGATTTGCGTAATTTGGCAAACAAATAAAATGTGAGAATAAAATAAATAACATCGTTTCCCCGCACAGTGATGCCAGACATTGCAGTCGAACCGCCCAGCATTATATATTTCATTTGTGCTCCACGTTGCATGCAGTTCTGTGATTTTGTATGTATGACTGTTGCAGCAGGCAGTGACAATATGCGATACCTGCGACGAGAATATCATTGTAATTTTTGTCGCCTGTACTAGGGAATATTGCTAATTAAATTAGGAAACATAACAAATATAAATATCGATATGTATATGTAAGCGCGCACGCGTGTATGTATGTGTGAAGAGAACTGTACTAGTATGTATGTATGTGTTTGCATTGCAAGTGCAATTGACGTTGTTTTCGTCATGGCACATGCGTTGGGCGTTCATAACGGTATCGGAGCAGCGCTGCCTGCTACCGTTCATAATCCACGCATTAACAACGTTTTTTCGCGCCGTCAGTGCTGCGCGTAATTTATATTTTCTAGCCGCCGCTTATGCTTAAGCTTAGGGTTAAGTGATATTTTGGTGATATAGTGTTTTGAATTCGGCGTGCCGAATAATGAGAATACACATATTTATGAATGAGAAATGTATAATAAGGTAATGAGCCCTTTTCCTAGCCATTTTCCCATCATTAAAGCAAAGCATACTGTCTCTGCGGTCAATGGCGCAGTACTGGCTCTGCTTGATAGCGACGGCGCTTCGTTGAAGGCGTTTCGTCGCTTGCGCCGGGCCAGCAGCGCAGCAGCGGATCGTTCGCGTGCCGTTTTCGCTGCTTTTTGCCTTTTGCTTTTTGCTCATTCTTATTTTGACAAGCGACGTGTGCGGAACGCATTACGCGCGGCGGTCTTCGTCTGATCAAATTTCGTTTACCTTTTTGTGCGTAGCGCGGATCCAACAAACGAAAAACACGCTCGCACACACACACACACACACACGCTCGCATACTGGCGCTCCATACTCGACGCTCACACACACACACGCACACATATTTCTGTGAACCTGAGTGTACCTACCTGTCTTGTGTTATTTTTTTTTCTTCTGTGTTCTACTGTGTGACTGCAAATATAAATACCTAGTCCTATATACATATAAATATACATACATATATATTAATGTATGGATGTGAGCTTCGTTTGTAAAGCGTTGTAGTCTAATAAAAAAAGAATAAGGAACTAAGAAAAGAAATAAAGGAATCTTGAGTACCTAGCGCGCTGCAGCAAAAGCGCAGCGCAATAACAGCGATGGCTCAGTGTTGTGAGACGACGACAACAACCGGGACAATGTCCTCGCGATTTGGCAGCACTGGCCGACAGGCAACGCCGTCGTCCGCCGCATTGCTATGTATGTATTATAGAGCACCCTGAATTTAACACACTAAGCTACACTCACACGCACACACATTCATGCTTGCACTTGAGCTTCATTCTTTTACTTATAACTGTTGCTGTTGTTGTTGTTGGATGTGGCCAGAAATTATGCTGACACGTTGACTCTTCTTCTTTGTGGTCTGACGTCTGACTTGCGTGACACACATTTGGGCCGAATCGCGTGATTTGGCATTTGCTAAACAGTTTAATGACTTACACACACAAACACACCCACACCCACACCCACACCCACACCTGCACACACACACATTCTTGTTTATTTAGTGCAGTTAATTTTAAGTTAATATTTGGCTCAGAAGTGAGCTTATTGATTTACACGCAATTCAAGCATAATTCGATCCGTGTGTGTGTGTATGTGTGAGTTGTTGGTGAGTTGTTGGTTTGTGTGTATGTGTGAGTTGTTGGTCACACTGTTCTGCTGCTCCATCTTATATTATAGACAGACCACATTGCTATGCAGTGACTACAGCTGTTGTTGCTGCTGCTATTGTTGTTGTCGTGTTCATAGTTCTTATGAGTTGTTAGCTATTTTTCTTGATCCTCATCATGATCAACGGGAAGGGAACCTCATCATCATTCTAGTTTGTAAACAGCAAAACAATTCAGACAGCGGTCAGCTTTATTTTTGTTTGTGTTTTGTTTTTATTATTATTTTTGTTGTTGATTCTTATTTGCATTCGATTTGTTGTTCTAGTTGTTATTTCTAACAGTTTGATGAGATTTTCTCTGTGGAAAGACGAGAGCTCTTACACCCACACGCATACATATATGCATATAATTTCTTGATTTGCCAAAATCTGGCCAACCGGAATTGTGTGAGCAAACATTGCAAAAAAAAAAAAAACACAAATTCGAATGTTTTCGGCCTTGGGCAGTTCTGTTGTTTTATATACTTTGCGATTTATTCGAATAAGTTTGCACTTGGGAAAAGCCAAAAAAAAATTCAAACAATAGGCAAGTTTCATTGGAATTTATAGTTTCTTTCTCTCTCTTTCTCTGTGTGAGTGTGTGTGTTTGCCAAGTCTATTCTTCTACTTGCGCTAATTTTTTTGGGTGAAAGTTAAAACCCCCTTCGCTTCCTCCCCCACACGAGACGCTCATCTGATTGCCAGAGATCAGCGAGTGTGAGCGAGACAGCCTCTGCCGCGACACGACAAGAATGAAGTCAATGTAAGCTGCGCTCTCTCATACTCAGCTCAGATTTGGCGGCGCTTTTGATGCATTGCATTAATGATTACTACACGGAATATGGCCAGACCCAAGCGTAAGACGCAATAGAGGAACGCAAAGGGAGACCCAGACAGAGAGAGCGAGAGCGAGCGAAAGAGAGAGAGGGAGAGCGTCTACTTTGTTGTTTGTTATAAAACACTTGGCACGTTTATGGCTAGAGCTTTAAGCCCTGAGGCGAATGCAACAACAAGAGCGAAACCGAAAGTACCGTATGACAATGCGCTCATAAGCTATATAAATAAATAAATAAATAACTGTACAAGCGCTGGCAAATGTGCATCTGTGAGAAAGTGCATGTGCAGGAGACATTGGAACACTGTCAATGTCAAGGTGAAGAATATACGTACGAAGCATGGGAAGCGCAGTGGAGGCTAAAGAGCCAGCGCTGCACAGTGGTCGAGTGTCAACAAAAACAAAACAAAAAAAAAAAAACGAAATTGATGATAATATTTGAACTAATTTTGGCCACTCTCACGACTGAGACCTCATATAACTGTTGCTTATCTGCTGCTCACTCAGCACATTAGAAATGTTTAGCTTTTTGTTTTGTCTCCTGATTAGATTGGCCTGCAGACCAAAGTGTGCTCATAAATATACTTTCTCTCGCGGGAAGGGAGCTGATTTCAGTGTTGCAAAGTTGCGAAAGCTAAGCAGAGCTCGAGGAGGGGAGAAATATTTCGCTAGCAATCTCTTTTCAGAGTATGTGCGGCTTAACGACTGTCCCGTTCCTGCGATTTATCAGTGCGAATGTTTTCTTTGTTTTTTTTTTTTTTTTTTTTTTTTTTTAATGTATATACGCATATGGATATAGACATATTGTTCAGTGTTTATCGAAGATAAGGTGGGGGTGACACGATCTGAGTGCAAAACGCGCCAGCTTTCCGATTGATTGACTGTAGTTAGCAATTGAGTAATTGATGATGCAGTAACTGTGTCTTATGCAGATTCCATTCAGTAAAAAAACAAATCCCCTACTCTTTAGGAAAGTAAAAGTGTCTGAAAGGCGGGCCTATCTCCACAAACTTTCCGGTTAAATTCTTTGACTCATTCAGATATAAAATATATACATACCTATGCACTAAGGCCAGAAAAGCTGTGCAAAGCTGGCTCCCTCTCACCTGACTCAAGTCAAGTAAATAAACAAGGTTTATTGTTGTTGATTTTCGCACCATCACGCAGAGAGCTAGAGAGCTACATAAACTTGGCATGGTCAGTTCTTGATAAAAACAAGAGACGGGTCTGCTGCTGCAGGGTGCTCTATATTCGGTTATAGCCGTCTGCGGCAATTGTTTTTTTCTTTTTGCTTATCATTTTAATTCATGTGTACACACTTTTTAACAACTATATTTCCTTGATAAGAACAAGCAGAAGAAGCACAAAGACCGATTATCACTTGGAAACGCGTCAGCTGCTAGATTGCTAATTGTTGTTCTTGTTGTTGTTGTTTGTTGTTGCTGTTGTTCTTTTGCATACTTCAATATTATATATATTCAAATTTGATTGTACTGTAAGCCACTCCGAAAGGGTTAATGAGCCCTGCGCAGTCCAACAATTGGTGTTTTTCGGTTGCGGGCAGAGAAAAAAAACGCATTTGACAATGCTTTTAAATACATTTTAATTAATGAGTCGATAACAGCGATTGACAGCAGCAAATAAACGAAATCGAACAGCGATTGTGAAAGGTGTGTCTGTTCGCGTCTGTGTGTGATTGTGTGTGTGGTCAGACTGGCCACGCGCACAGCGAGTGCATGCGCCAGCTGATGAAGCTCATGAAGAGAGTCGCATAGGCATAAGTCCTTAACGCTGGCAAGTCTCTTAGGCCTAACGGGACTCTGCAGTGAAGCACGTGAGAGTGAGACCGTAAGAGACGCCCAGGAAGTCAAACCAAGAAAACGCAAGCCAGCTTCAAATATTTTATAAGTAAAGAGAGGGGATGACAGAGAGAGAGAGAGAGAGAGAGAGAGAGAGAGAGGAAAACAGCAAAGGCGAACTAGAAATACTGGTTGCAATTCCACTTCGAAGCTTACTTCGCCGTAAAGAGTAATTCGCAGTTGAGGAATGAGAGCGTATTATTTACTGTAAATACCGGTTAATCTTTTTGCAAGGATCCATCTGCACATAGTGCAACACTTTTGGACTTTGTTGCTGCTGATAGCAGCAAGCCCATATTTTGTGACTTACTTTGTCCTCTCTAAGCTGCCAACTCGCTCTCTCACCTATCGCGGGTCAAGATCAGCTTTTGTGACGCATTTGAAATTGTGGCGTTGCCATAGCCTGTCAGTCTCTATAAATAAATAAAAAGTAGACAAATGTACAAAGCAAATATGCAAAGTGTCTTCCATGTTGGCGCTACTTGTTCTTCAATTGCACTTGGAATCAGTTAAGCAAGCCCTGCCCAGTCCAATTGCTCCTTCCAGAGATTTGGCATGTTGCGCAAACAGGCAATTGTGAACTAGTTCACACATACAGGCACAAACAGACAGTCAGACACACACAGTCAGTGTACATACGGCAACCACAAGTCGCTGCATTGCTCGCTTCTGTGGCAAAGTTCTGCCGCTGCACCGGTCTCAGCCTCCGTCGTAGCCGGCGTCGCTGTTGCCAATCAGAATCAAGCGTAAAATCGCGCCATTCAATTATTTACGTAGTTTTGCGTTTTATTTTTATTGGTAATTTTGATGTGTGTGTTTTTTCTATTTCGTCTTGGTTTGTTTTTTTTTTCTCTTTTGGTTTGTTTCACGGCATTCCGTTTTATTTGTTGACCTCTGCCGTCGGGCACAATTTACAGTTACAGCTGCGCTGCTGCCTCAGAGCGACAATTTGCCTCGCTCGGGCTGTTACGTTTAGTGCGAAATTTTCAGTATTGCCGGTTTGAGCGTTGTGTCTGCTTCACGCCATATTTTCGCCTTCCACCTTTGTTTCTTTTACCTTTTACTATTTGCATATTTTTTCATTATTATATTTGCTCTTATAATTTTGCATACGCGTGTGTGCGGCGTCCTTCTCGTTGCTCTACAACTTTAAACTTGGTCCAGGTAATTGCATATGCACACACACGCACGTACTCATACACCATCATAGTATTCAGCTTTTGATTGGCTGTCAGGCTGTCTGATAAGTACTTGTCTGTCTTCAATTGCTTTTCTTTTCATTTTCTTTTTTTTTATGTACTGCGCATTTGTTATTAGTGTTGTTGTTCTTGGTATTTCCATGCGTAATTGCAAGTTGATTTCCAATTGGTTTAATGAGCTGTTACAATTAATTGTCGGTGCATTTCCAATATGCAGCCGCCGCCTCACTTAGCTTTGACTCATATAAATTAATAATTAATCATATCGGCTGTAAGCGCGATGTTTAATTGCAAATCAATACGAGGTTCTAGTTCTAAGCAATGCAGTATCGATAACTCACGACAGTGTTGCCCGCTTTTAAACTATAAATAGCTAATTAAAGTAAAAACCGAAAAAAGAAGCTAAATGCGAAAAAGCTAGAGTGCCAGCACTGTCGTCTGCAGCTGTTGAAGAACAGCTGATCGGTAAACATGCATGTGCATGTTTGCATGCAAGAAATGTGTTTATGTATGGGAGTGTGTATTGGTACAGTCGATCGCTTGTTAATGAGTTTGGCCTGTCTGGCAACACTGACCTTGACAGAGCTCTCTCGCTGTTGGTGTTGTTGTCGTTGTGGTTGCAGCCTGTGTAGTAATAAAGCTTGATAAAGACCGCTGGCATTTACTGTTTTTTTTTTTTGCATGTAAATATTCCACTGGTCAGCCTTTATCTCTAAGCGGCAATAATGTGCTGTAAATTACGGCAATTGTAAAGTGATTAATTTACGGCATGCCCTTAGCTGGCTGAAGATGGTGTTTTGTTCGATTTAGTGGCTCCTCTGGTTTTTTTATATTTCCATTCCTTTTTATTTTTGTTCTCTTTCAAGTGCAATTGTGCAAATGCAATGCGAGAAGAGTGTAAGAGTAGCAAAAATCAAGAGCTAACGACGACTGCACTAACGACAACAATAACAACAGCACAACCTCAGAAAAAGAGAGAGAGAGAGCAGCAGCAACCATAAAACAACAACAACTAGTGAAAGAGCAACAGGCGGCATTTTTGCAGTGATTCTCCTTTTGCGTTAATCGATCGTTAATTGCGACCAGGGCTGAACTATCGATAACAAGTTTATAAATTAGTTCAGACAAAAACAGAACACAATACATCACGCACGCACACATCCCTCGACTTCTTATGCTTCTTCTACTTACTCTCCTTCTCTTTCGGCAAATTGTTGTTGGATTTTAATTAGCTCATCAGCTGTTTTTCATTAAAGAGCCTCTTGTTGTTGTTGTTTGTGTGTGTGTGGTGCGTCGCCCACGCACGTTCTTCATTTTCTTTGAGCACATTTTCACTTTTTGCCGCTGCCTCAGTCATTCGGTGGTATCGTGAGCGTCAAGTGCAAAAAGAAGTCAAACACGCACATATCTACACACACACAAACACATACATACAAACTATTGTGTATGTATATCCAAGCATACACGTGTGTGTATTCATTGGTAGTTATCTAGTTTGTCGAGTTATTTATACCAAATTTAATTGCGTCTGCTTCAGCTGCTTTTCCATAGCCAGGTTTTATTCCCAATTGATTCTACTCTATTTGGTGCCTAACTTAATATATTTCTTTTCTTTTATATATTTTTGTTTTTTTATTTTATTTTTTTACGTGTTGGTTTCTCTCATATTTTATGTGAACGCCTTTTTGCACGATCATTCACACACCCACGTACACACACATACACACACTCACGCACATATTTATGAATAATATTGTTGGGCTGCTTCATGTGGATCACACGACGACAACAACAACAACAACAACAACTG
>JABVZY010000290.1:7526470-7536834 GCA_020883555.1 Drosophila nannoptera | reverse complement strand
GTCGGGAACTTATCGAGAAGGGCGACTGATTCGGGCGACACTTGGAGCCAACTTGATCCAAATCCAATCGCTCCTTCAAATATTTCGAATCTCCATAATGACAGAGCCCTAAATCAAATTTAATCTGACAGCTTGCACGACGAAAACACAAATAAATAAAAGCAAAAAATACAAATATAATAGAAAAAAAAAAAAAAAAAAAAAAGCTGCAGAAAGAGAGAAGGGCGACGGATCGAAGCGTTAGCCTTGAGGGAGATCGTGAATCAAGCTCGACAATCAACGACCCGTTCGATACGTTTCCGAATATCCTGCAAGGGCCGCGATATCCGCCGAACTAACGCTTTTCGATATGGAGGATGTTGGTGCAGTCGAAATGGTGCTGGACCTTGGGGATTTGGGATCCGGCTGGGATCCGGATATGGATATTATGGACGCGTTCCACATCTGCACCGAAGAGGAGCAGAAGACGGCGACGGAGGATCTGGAGGAGGAGCACCTGGCAGAGCCACAGCCGGAGCAAGAAGAGCCAGAGAAGACTGACAGCCCTCTGGAGCCGTGGTACGAGAACGACGACAACGCTGACATCGGCATAGAAGTCATCGATTACATCGGCATAGAAATCGTCGAAGACGCCGACATAGTCGAAAGCGATGATCTGGATATAGCCTTGGGCGATGATCTGGATATAGCCTCGGGCGATGTCCAGGATATAGCCACGGATGATGACCTGAATATAATCATGTGCGATGATCTGGATATAGCCTCGGGCGATGGTCTGGATATAGCCTCGGGCGATGTCCTGGATATAATCATGTGCGATGATCTGGATATAGCCTCGGGCGATGACCTGGACATAATCACGTGCGATGATCTGGATATAGCCTCGGGCGATGATCTGGATATAGCCTCGGGCGATGACCTGGACATAATCACGTGCGATGATCTGGATATAGCCTCGGGCGATGGTCTGGATATAGCCTCGGGCGATGACCTGGACATAATCACGTGCGATGATCTGGATATAGCCTCGGGCGATGTCCTGGAGATAGCCTCGGGCGATGACCTGGACATAATCACATGCGATGATCTGGATATAGCCTCGGGCGATGGTCTGGATATAGCCTCGGGCAATGACCTGGATATAGTCTCGGACGTAGCCACAGCCGATTACCTCGACATAATAGTCGCCGACGAACCGGACATAGTCATCGACGATGAGCTGGACGTGGCCTCAGCCGATGCTGAGGACATGACCGAAGTCGATGACGGCGAAAGCACAGACAGCGCTTCTGAAGTCGATATAGACGGGAGCGATGACGGACACAACAGTGACTCTCTCGTGGACGTGGATCTGATGGAGCTAATTCCGTCCTCGAGCAGCGAGGAAGACTCCTGTTTGAATATCGAAGAGCACCTGGCCATCCTGGACGGTGGCGTGATGCCAGCTAACGAGGATTTGATTGACCTGATGGAAATGCTGAGCCCCGGGCAGGAGTCCTACCAGATGGCCGTGATTGAGAACTGGAGCGTGGTGGCGCCGCTCGTGACCAAAGGCACGTTAGAGGTGCTGCGTCTGTGCTTCGCCCGGATCGATGGCAACAGGTATCGCGTCTACGACGCCCTGGACAATGTCGGCTATCAGCCCATATCCGGTGGGACGTTGGTGATTCACGGGATTAACAGCAAGGATGATCTGCCCGATGGCCATCAGCTGCTGGACGACTATTTCCACATCTTTCCGTACACCTCGCTGCCGGAATATGTGAAGCAAATGATCGTGGACGAGACTGGCGCCGATGTGGCCGAGCTTCTGAACATCTCCGATTGCATGCTGGGCATCGATCTGGTGCCGGACGCTGAATTGGACATCATGTGCGTGGGACGTAGCGAACGTCTCGCCATCGAGTTTCGCTCGGAGATGGTGCCGATTGAGGAGCCGCACAGCGGCATTAACGTTTTCGGCGAGGCCACACGCGTCACGCTCACCATTCTCGGCACGGAGATAGTCCTCGATAATCAGGCCATCCTGGAGATGTACCGTAACCCCGAGGGGAATTTCTTCTTCTACGCGAACAGCAACAATATCTATTTAATCAATGGGCGTACTTTCTTCGAGAAAACTGAGCTGGGCAAGCACGTCCTACCCATCAGCAATATCGACTTGATACCCTTCCCGCAGCCCCACTTCGTCTGCGAGCACTTCTGGAAGATCGAGAAGTACTGAGTGGCCAGCGTGCTAAAGCGAAAACAAAGATCATACATATCGTTCCTATGAATCTTAAGCGTGGCTAATTCGATGCTAGGCTCGTTAGTAAATAAAATAAATAAATAAAATAATAAATAGATATTTATCTACTCGTTGGGTTGGGGGGGGGGGGGGGGGGGGGGGGGGAGTGGAGGAGAATAGTCGAAGCGCTCTTCTTTTTTCACTTCCGTTATATTTTATTGAGTTTTCAACGTACTGAATGACATTTGCATGCACGCCTGGTTAACAATAACAATTGCATTAAAATGAATATACAATATGCTATATATCTGTAGTTATGCACGCTGCTGCTTCGATTCCAATTCTAGTTATTATCATAATATAATATTATTTTCACTTTTCACTTTTCACTTTTTATGCACTCAACGATCGGCTTGACTTGGTTCTAGTGTGTGTGTGTGTGTGTGTGTGTGTGTGTGTGTTGATTTTTACAATTTGTTTAAACATAACACAAAACGCACTAAGAGTGAGAAAAAAATGCTAAACACAATAAATAATAATTAATTACAATTACTATCGTGGCAATTTGTATATACGTGTGTGTATATATATAAAACTGATTTCTGATTTTCTTTCTTTTTTTTTTTTTTTTGTGTGTCTGGATGGCAACAAATAAATACTTCGACTTTGGACGGGAGGGAAGCGAGGTAGTGGGACAGGGGAGGGGTCACTCGAATTTGATTCAACAAAGGTATGAATAATTAAACAAAAAAATTTGAAATTATTCGAACATAAAAAAGAATACTAGGGGTACGTAATTCTCTATGGTTGCGCTAGCGCGGGGGCTGGGACGGGACAGGCAAAATAATAATGTTTAGAGTTGTAAATTTAACTAATTAAAACGAATATTAGAAACGGTCCGGCTTAGTTATGAGTGTTGTTGCTGTTGTTGTAGTTGTTGCTATTTGGTTTGAGGAGCGAGTGTCTTCTAGTTGCTTAAAGCTGCTTCTTCTTATTCTGGCTTTTGCTGTTGTTCGGCTTCCTTTCATTGCTGTTGGGATCACTCTGCAGTAATTGTTGTGTGTGGGTCGTCTGAGCATTCGGTCTAGTCAGCTCCATTTAAAGCTTGGCACAGATCTCGTTCGTGAACTCGGAGCACTTGGCCTTGCCGCCGAGATCTCCAGTTAGATATTTGCTCTCCTTGATGGTCTCGAAGGCGGCACGCTCAATCTTATCGGCATACGAATTGAGCTCCATGTGACGCAGCATCATCACAGCGGACAACAAAAGCGCTGTGGGATTGGCCAGATCCTTGCCAGCAATATCGGGAGCTGTACCATGCACAGACTCAAACAGTGCACCATTCAAGCCCATGTTGCCAGACGGCGTCAAGCCTAGACCACCGACCAGACCGGCACACATATCAGACAAAATATCACCATACAGATTGGGCATGACCTACCAGAGGGCAAACAGGCGTGACAACAATTGACTGGCATTTGGCGTATGATTACAACTTACCAGCACATCGTATTTGCCTGGGTTCTGCACCATGTTGAGGCACACCGTGTCCAAGTAGCGTTCCTCGAACTGAATTTCCGGATACTTTTGGGCTGTGTCGCGCACACAACGCAGGAACAGGCCATCGGACATGCGCCTGCAAAACAAACAAATATTCAAGGACTCGTCTGGGTCTGGCTGGCTACTAAAACTTACATAATGTTTGCCTTGTGCACAACAGTCACCTTTTTGCGATTGTTGTTCTTGGCATACTGGAAGGCGTAGTCGGCCACACGCATGGACGCCTCCTCGGTAATAAGCTTGATACTCTGCACAACACCATCAACAATCTCATGCTCAATGCCGGAATACTCGCCTTCGGTGTTCTCACGAATGGTCACCACATCTACATCATCGTAGAGTGTCTTGTAGCCCTCCAGACTGCGGCAGGGACGCACATTGGCGTACAGATTGAATTCCTTACGCAAAGCCAAATTCAACGAACGATGGCCCTTGCCCACCGGAGTCATCAGAGGACCCTTGAGACCAATCTTGTTGGTATTCACGGAATCGATGGCAGCCTGAGGAATGCCGAATTTGCCATCGGGTCCCTGAGCAGAAACAAAATATGTAGAAAGTTTATAATTTAAATTGCGGTTCAAACTTATGCGGTGTTGCCACCTGACGTCTTTTTTTTTTAGCGAGTTCAGGGCTGTATTGATTTCGATCAAAGTATCGATTACTCTCAAACAGCTGGAGCAAGATATACCAATGGGCCGTTATTTGAAATTTTCGCTTTATGGATATATACTTACACGCACTGGTGTCACATCGACAGCTTCCCATTCAATGGGTACGTTGGCGGCAGTAAAAATCTTTTGCACGGCAGCAGAAATCTCTGGGCCAATGCCATCGCCGGGAATGAGCGTTACCTTTCTGGCGCCGGACGCATAGCCACGGCTGGCAGTGGGCGTTGTGTTAATCTGTAATAATAGTAAATGTACTATTATTCAAATTAAGGCTAATATTAACATCAATAGGATAACACGACAATCAGTTACGATGTAAATGCAGATCGCGCATCTAGGTATTAGGTTGCCAGACGCCTGGTTACATAAGCACTAACATCTCGCGCATGCAAACGTAGAAGACGGCAACGACGCTGCAACCGTTTGTTGAGGTTAGAGCATTCGTATGGCAAGGCGGATAGGCAGCGGAGTGTTGCCAGCACTATTTATGCAACCCGTGCGAAATGGGAGAAGCGATAAGCTAAAGAACTGATTTATGATCATGATTATGGGCTTGCCCCCAAACCGTAGAAATTCAAATCAAATTTATTCGAGCCACATTTTTCGATAGGCACAAGATGTAGAACTGCTCTGCCTGAGCACACTCCCCGCAGCCGCCCCTTATCAATCATGTGTTATGTAAAAGGAGCAGTTGATTTTCGGTTTTGTTTCATGACTATCTGTATTACTATAGTCGCTCCTTTTGGCCAGCGGACTTGGTCGATTTTCGAAGTGCACGCACCTTGGCTTTAAGTGTTGCTCCGGCCAAGGCCGTTGACTCCGGTGCCGCATCACGCGCAGCCTGAAAACCCAATTGCTTGAGCTGCAAATTTTTTTTTCGTTTTGCGTAATGTGTTGTTGTTTGCACGATGATTGGTTGGTTCGTTGTGTAGGGTTCGTTGCATAGGGTTTTAAGTTAAGAACAGAATCAAAATGTTAGTTTATATTGCATTATTATTAAATTGTTCTCGTTCCCCCTGGAAGGCCGCACGTAATCACAATTAGGCAAATATTGCATCTGTATATGTGTATGTGCCTGCACGGGATCGCGGGGGAGAAGCGATGTTGCGAAAGGGTTGGCTATCGCGGTACACAATGCTTGCCTGTGCTTAACTGTCAAGCTGTTAATCATATTGTTATACTATTATCCTTTAGACTCTTACAATTCTTTGTATAAATCTAGCAGCCATTGCGTTGAGTTTGAATATTTGCACTTGGTTATTTCACGTATAGAAAAAATTCGTCCACTCGCACGTCTGAGACTTTACTTTGCGCCCGCTGTATCGCCACCTAGCGGAAAACTGACAAGTTTTGTGCAAGACTGATACGCACGTTATTAATTATCGAGCAAGAGTTGCCACATTAGTAATTTGTCACATGTTTCCTTACTATGATGGTCGTTTTAATTAAACAATTAACTTTTTTTCTAATACATACTTCTCATAAGTAGAGAAACAGATATTTCTATGTTTTGGTATGTAAATGTAAATATTCTTATTGGATTCGACAGATTAGTTTCAATTTCCAGCAATCCTTTTTTTCAAAATTCAGTTTCCATATAATTTGCTCTACTACCAAAATAAGTACAATATGTAGATTTCTACAATTTCAAGGATCCAAATCAAAAAAAAAAAAAATGTTTTCATAAAAACTCTATTTAAAATATATGGCTTTATCATGTTACGCTGGCATCCTTAACTAAGCAAGTAAATCGATACTAAATAAAACTATCGATTATTTCTTTTGCGACTTTGTGTGTTACAGCCAGAGTTTAAATTAATTCCAAGTCTTGCGTTAAATATATCCTATATCATATAAACGAATCTAAGCAAATTAATTAGCTGTGCTTAAATAAAAGTTTTGGTATCTCATGAGATAATTACGGTAAATTGTTGTATGTGACGGTTAACACAAATCTGCAAATTTACAAACCTACGGGCAGACAAAGCTACGCTACGGTCAGTATTGGCAAGTGCGCTGTGAACGGCCAATGCAGAATAGTCATACGAGAGTTTTTTTCGCGTTCAGTTTAGGTTTTAGTTACCTGCGCGCAACAACCCCGTTGCCTTAGCCGTTGTGCTTGCGTCCTGTGTTTCCAAATCTAAATCTCGAAAAGTTATAAAAATTACTGCTACCAAATGTGTACACTGCATGCTTACCTTATCCGCTGCGCGTTGTAATTTGCCAAATAATTCGCTTCGAATATATAAGCGAAAGCAGCCGCAGCACCGTTCAGACTCCGAGTTTGTGAGGCGCGCGTCTTTATTTTATTATATAGTTTTGGTTCGTTACTTGTGCTGAAGAGTCAAACGGGCAGCATTGAAAGTAAGAAAAAAGTGAATTTAAATGTGTTTTAGTTCCTTTAAACTGTGCACTTTGCAATGCATCTCAGCTGGCTTGGCTCAATCGCACACACACACGTTCGCATCTCTTGCACACAGTCACACAAGGAATACACACTGCCAAACACACATGTATGCTTGCGGGGCAGCACACGCACTAATACAGATGTGTGACTGTTTGACAGCACACTACACTACGGTCGTTCACGACAAAGTGCGACTCGTAGCCAGATTGCCTACTTTGCCTTATATATGGAGAACGCTGCCGAGTTTCTATTTAATATAATAATTTTTCTGCGTGCTGCTTTGAATTGTGTGTGCATTCTATCTTAACGAAAAGGGTTTTGCATTCGTTTTTCACAGTTTCTATCCTTATATCAATATCCTATTGATTGTAAAAATTAAAAAAAAATTTGTTGGTCTTTCCAGTTGCTCATCGGCTTGGAGGACGTCCACATTAAAAGAAAAAAGATTGTTTTGAATTTTGAAACGCGCAGCGGTTGCAATAAAAATCGTCACGCTGGAGAAACAAAATAAACGCTCACAGCTCATACGCGACAAAATGGTGTTGGCCGAGCGCAACACCGGCGATATTGTGCGCAATGGCCGCCGCTCACGTGGACCTAGCCCCAATACACACACAAGCGGTGCTGGCAGCGGTGCTGCTGGCCATGCCCATAATGCCGCCAGCGGCCTGGGCGGCGGCGCTGGCAACCATGCCACAAATGCCACAGGCAATGAAAAGGCTGCGGCCGCCGTACCGGGTGCCGGCACACCGGAAAGCTCCGATGACGATAACTGTGAGTATATAGATGATCGACAGTACATAAACGTATTTCGTTTTATTAAAAAAATTATGTAATTTCGTTCCATATCTTGATCTCCATGTAGCCACAAAACGCAATGGCAAATCGAAGGCCAAGCAGTCAGAATATGAAGGTAATTGTAGATTTAAACTAAAATCTTAGTTGGGGAAACCAATACTAACTGTCCCTCAATTCCCTACACAGAAAAAATACGCGTAGGCCGCGATTACCAGGCGGTGTGTCCCCAGTTGGTGCCCGAAATGGATCGACGTCCCGAGCTGATGAACGAACGAGCTCTGCTGGTCTGGTCGCCCACCAAGGAAATACCCGACACCAAGCGTGAGTGGCAGTCAATCTATCATTACCCTCCTCTCCTTGACCCTCATTCCTCTGTACCTGTGTTATTTGTGTATGCGTAACTAACTCGAACTTGTGCCCGCAGTGGAGGAGTACATTTCGGTGGCCAAGGATAAGTATGGCTATAATGGAGAGCAAGCATTGGGCATGCTATTCTGGCATAAACACGATCTGGAGCGAGCTGTCATGGACTTGGCCAACTTTACACCCTTCCCCGATGAATGGACCCTAGAGGATAAGGTGCTCTTCGACCAGGCCTTCCAGTTTCATGGCAAAAGTTTCCACCGCATACGCCAAATGGTACAGTTTCTCGTTATCTCTCCTCTATATATATATATATATATATAGCGATCTTATGATCGATATTATTTGTTATTATGCACAAGTGAAGCATCGGTAGCTAATAATTGTTATTTTTGATCAGCTGCCAGATAAATCGATCGCCAGTCTGGTGAAGTACTACTATTCGTGGAAGAAAACGCGTCATCGTAGTAGCGCCATGGATCGGCAGGAGAAGATGATTAAGGCCGCTGTCAAGGATGGCTCCGAGAATGGCAGCGAAGTGGGCAGCAATGAGGAGTCGGATAACGATAACGATAAGGTAATTATCAGTTGGAACTAAGCTCGAAACGATACAAAAACCAAATGAGAAAAACAAAACAAAACTAAACAATGACAAAAAGCAAGACTTTCACAACTCTTCCTTAAGACACCTTTCTCGTCTCCATCCACCACACCATACAAGTACATCAATGCATCACTTCATTCAATCATCCATCCAGACACCTATATTTCCTTATAATTCAACATCAGCTCTATTCGTGCATATTAGCTGATAGCTAGAGATCTCTCCACTCACGCTCATCTAGATGCAGATACCCATCCACACCAGAATACCTTACATACACACATACACACACCTACACAGAATCGAACTCACACACAGAAACACAGAAAGCTATGAAAGGCTCCCCTCGTTACGTCAGTATTTGGGCTATGCCACACCCATAAGTCCTCCACAACTCCAGAACGAATGTATATATTTATGATTTTTTCAATTGTTCATTATTGTATGATTCTCGTGCAACATTTTTGTTAGAAAAATTTTACTTTGTGAAGAGCTTGATTATGGGTTCAGGCAAGAAGAGAATATTATTATAAGCAGGAATATTTAATACTAGTAATAGGCTAAACCATAACAGTTAAGTTCTATATGTACTCCAAAGTATATATGGTATATATAACAAAATGAAAATCGATGTAAATAATTTAAAATCGATTGAGATTCTTTTAGAATCAATATAGATAAGAACAAAATATTACTTAAGAATCTCTAAAAAGGTTTGAGAGTAAAAGAAAGATCTAGACGCGGTGTCTGTAATTACTGCAGTATTATCATCAAACTCTAATCCAATAATATTACTATAAGCTGTGAATCGTATCAATCAAAGGGAGCCTTCTGATAATCGAAAGGGCAACCGAGTTTTCTCGAAATACTAGATTCCATGTGGAAGTTTTTTTGTTTCGTTCGAGCGGTATATGTGTTGCATGTATGTGCGTGTGTGTCCACAGTAATTGCAGTAAGCGGGGCTTAAAAAAAACCCCATAAGTTCCGACAAGAATATCAATCATTATACAATGATGTACATATAACTGTCCAAATCCGTCTGTTGTTACCTATGCTTAACCCAACAGTTAAGCTCAATCTAGTTCGATCTAGTCCGCAGGTCAAAGAAGTAGAAAACTTTCCAAGACTTTCTGGAGGTTTCGTTTGTTCATATATAGGGATATAGATTTTATATCTGATCGTTATCTAGATATAGATATAAATATGGTTCGTTACTTTTTTCAGATAATCGCCGTGCCCGCATACCTCTCATAACAACACAAAACTTAGACACACACACACCCACACACACGTACAATTGTTTGTATGTAATTTATGCCAAAACCAAAATACTGACACATCTATAAGACTTACACTAAAATTCATCACAGAGCAAAAAAATCGCACAATTTCCGTAAATTGTTTAATTCTTTTTTTTTTTTTTAATACTTAATTTTTTAC
This sequence comes from Drosophila nannoptera, assembly GCA_020883555.1. NCBI lineage: Eukaryota > Metazoa > Arthropoda > Insecta > Diptera > Drosophilidae > Drosophila > Drosophila nannoptera. Next base: position 7,526,767 of record JABVZY010000290.1, on the reverse strand, counting down.
AATGTCGTATGTTAAGAGAACTATTCAAATAGGGTGACAACTAAGTGTAAGGCAAAAATAGAGCTTGTTCTTTATTTATTTGTATACATATATATGTATATATATATATATATGTATTTTTACTGAATCCGAGTATTACGAACTACTTTATAAAATAGTCATTTATAAAATAAACCAATCGATGAATCTAATGCCGAAATGTATTAAAGAAAATGAAGCGAAAAGAAATCAACGGAGCACAAAAATAGTTTATGAAAAATTACAAACAATTTAACATAGTTATGCTACATATATAGA
>JABVZY010000290.1:7430465-7442770 GCA_020883555.1 Drosophila nannoptera | reverse complement strand
AGTCTTGGAACACCCCTAATATTAAACAATATCTTACACTCAAGCCTCCATAATGATAGGAGATCGAATCGAACAATATCGATATGATAGCATTTTCGCGTCACCAACTCAAAAACAAGAGTGGCAGTGCCATAGAAAAGATTATCGATACTAAGTAATCGAGTGTCTTGCTGTTTCAACGCACTACGTTCGTTTTGTTTTATCCCGTTTTATTTTGTTTGCAAGAAATGTCGACATTAAATCGCCCGAAGTCTCCGCACACACCAACCACAATTAAAAAGGGTGAAAAGGAAGAGAGCTTCTGGGATAAATTCAGCACACTGGGTCGTAAACGCGGCACACGAGAAGGTGAGCTAGCCCCTCTACTCCTCCGTCTTGACATAGCTGTGTGTAGTGTAGTGAAATCAGCTCAGAATCGCCAAATATGGAAGCAAAATCAACTGTAGCAGAGTGTTAAATACCAGATTGCATCTCTCCTTTGAGCCACACCCAAGTAATTCACTGAATTAAAAGCCCTACCAGCCTTTTGCGGAAGTTTCTGCAAACAGATGTACATTCTCTATCTGTGGTAGCATAAAAAAACATTGCGTCATTTACGTTTGTGACGCATACAAACAAATGGATCAGCTTGAACTGTATGTGTTTCCTAGTTTGCATATGTGTTCGTTTGAATCTGCATAAGCTAGAATGTTGAGTTGGTGCCGTTCTCTATTAGATTTCGCGCGCCTGTAAGCGAGTTAAAATCTAAAAAAAAAAAGGATTCAATTAGGGCGGTTGTAAAATGTACATATCAAAAGGTATAAACAAAAACGTAAACTTTAACTTCTCCGGTTTACATTTACATTGACGCTATTCCTTACTCAATCCCACACCCATTACTTGTTTATGCTCTTGCAGTTAAGAAAATCCAAGAAGAGGGTAAATATGCAATTGACTCTCCCGGCTCGCCGAACCAATTCGACATACCTCCCGAAGATTATGCGCTACGTGAGTACAAATAGCCAAACAATCTTTAAAGGATTTTTTGTGAAACCTTTCTTGAAATGATCTCTTAGGTGAACATGAACAGCGTGCTGTAATTGACCCTCAATCAATCAATGATCCGGAGGTATTGAAGCTACAAAAAATACTCATCGATTGGATTAATGATGAGCTTGCCGAGCAACGGATCATTGTCCAACATTTGGAGGAGGACATGTACGATGGCCAGGTGTTGCACAAGCTCTGGGAGAAGCTAACTGGCAAGAAGCTGGATGTACCTGAAGTCACACAATCAGAGCAGGGCCAACACGAAAAGTTGAACATTGTTTTGAAGGCTGTAAATCATGTAAGTACGCGACTAAAATAAATTTTCCATTACTAATCCTTTCTTTATGTCACAGACACTTGGCTTCCATCAGAAGATACCCAAATGGTCTGTGGCCAGCGTCCACTCAAAGAATATTGTGGCCATACTGCATTTACTAGTTGCCTTGGTTCGTCATTTTCGTGCACCAGTGCGTTTGCCGGAGAATGTATTCGTTACCGTGGTTATTGCCGAGAAGAATGGTGGCGTTCTGAATGCACAGTATGTTACAGCATCTGTTCTTAGAATGATTTGTGAATAATTCGTACTTTCATTGCAGAAAGTTCCAGGAGCAGATAACCTCAGAGTACGATGATCTTGGCATGCGCTGCGAAAAAGATGCCTTCGACACGCTTATCGATTGCGCCCCAGATAAACTGGCAGTGGTCAAGAAATCTCTGATTACGTTCGTCAACAAAAATTTGGCCAAACTCAACTTTGAAATCAACGATCTGAACACAGACTTTCGGGATGGTGTCTATTTGTGTCTTTTGATGGGTCTTCTTGGCGGTTTCTTTGTGCCGCTGCATGAGTTTCACTTGACGCCGCAGGATGTCGATCAAATGGTTAGCAATGTGGCCTTCGCGTTCGATCTAATGCAGGATGTAGGTCTGCCCAAGCCGAAAGCAAGACCTGAAGATATTGTCAACATGGATCTAAAGTCAACGCTGCGTGTGCTCTACAGCCTGTTTAACACGTTTAGGGAATACGCCTGAGCCAAAAACAATGTTCTATTTTTTTATTAATGTCTAATAATTTTGTTATAAATTAATTATATATGTTAACGAAATTCAAAGTCCTAACTATTTATGTATATGTATATGTGTGCGTGTTTGCTTTTAATAAGTTGAAATCACGACAACAGCATGAAAAACACTAACCTGCCCGCCCATTTGTTAACTTGTTTAACATGCCATAGTTGTTACTAATGAGTTTATATACATTTAATATTGTATTAAAAAACAAACGAAAAATATGTCTTGACAATTGACGGAGTTTTATTAAAGCTAATCTACACATATGGCGGCATATATGAATAGTTTTTATTTGAGTATAAATATATTTACATAGACATTTCGTCTAATGGCTTTTCATTTAATGTTGTTTTTCACACGCTCTGAGAGACTTATGGAGAAATGGAAAAAATATCAAAAAATTATATTGTGTAATTTTGAATTATCGTCTTAGTTAAAAAACATCTGTAAAAACCTGCGTTTTGAATCAACGTTCACCAAACCAAGCATTTTGCGGCAGGCATCGCGTTGCCAGACTGTTGCCGGCTAATAGTAGCCTACAGCGATGTACATTAGCAGCGCCTCAAATTTGCGTTAAAAGAAAAATTATTGCTGCGCGCAATAAGCTACTCAAATTTGCGCAAACGGAACGCAGCTGATTGCCCATGTGGAAAGAATTCATTCAACGTCACAGCTTTCAAACTAAGGTAGCTCCGAATCGAGAAAGAGCCCGATTTATTGTACGACGTCTGCAAAAAACTGTTTTGCGAATTTTGCGTGAGCCTGAAAACAGGATGTCTCAATCGTCATTTCAGCAAGAGACATCCCAACCAGATCCTTCCTTTGATGGTGCCCAATTTAAAGCGTCCCGAAATGGTAAACCGGACAGTAATTGTCGCACCTGCAACGATTTCAAGTCATGGTCGAAACAACAGCGTCTTATTTCAAAAACGCAAGCAGCTAAAGTACGTATTTTCACTTGCCAAAGTTCGCTAGGACTACATTTAATTTTTTTTTTTCATTTTCGTCATACTACAGGAAAAAAATATTACCGCCAGCGAGGCGCTAACTGTAAATGCAGCTGGTATTGCACCACAAAGAGAAGATTGTCCTCTCGACAAAGTTCGTCTTGGCATTTCCACCTGGAGCCTCCTGCATACCATGGCCGCCTTTTACGCCGATAATCCCACTGATACAGAAAAACGGGATATGCGTACATTTTTCGAGGTACTGTCACGCCTATATCCGTGCGAATACTGCGCCAAGGATTTTCGATCCGAGTGAGTTTGACAAAGCAAAAAGCTAGGTGCGCCATGGTATTAGCTTTATTCTATTACAGCATTGAAGTTAATCCAGTGAATGTTAATTCTCAAAAGGATTTGGCACTATGGTTATGCAAGTTTCATAATCGAGTTAACGTTAAGCTTGGCAAACCACTGTTCGATTGCAACAAAGTAAATGAGAGGTGGCGCGATGGCTGGCTGGATGGTTCCTGCGATTAGGCTTTCAAAATTAGCTGCAACCCAAGTACTCGTGTACACATATATACCCCAAACATCAACCAATTAACCAACCGTAAACCACATACACAAGCACGCTCGAAGTTCTGCAGACGTTTAAATATACAATGCAACTCTGAGTGGAGGGAGAATACCTTCCAATCAATCATCCCACGAGTACTAAGCCAACAATAGATGCAGCTACTGTTTGACCTTTTATTGCTGCACACTTTTGAACAAGAAACTAGTCGAATGTATATTTCAGTCGTCTGCAGCGTTAAATTTTTTTTTTTCAATCGGGCATTCAACGAGAATGGCAACCGAAAATTGCTCTCCGACCAATGCGCAACCGAAAGCAATTTACGATATGATTATTCTCATATATATATATATATATATTTTGTAATTTCCAAATGTTAAAAAAGGATGTTAAAAAGGATCATTTTCAATGTTGATTGGGCTCTGAAACCATTAGAGTTGTATTGTAATACAAAATTTAAAAGAAAAAAGAAAAAAAACATTCTGTTGAACTAAATCAGTAACCGAAAAGAATGTTGCCATTAACTGGGCTTGGGTGGAATTGCACATTTCATGAAGTTCTTTACAAATTGAGTCAGTCCAATCTCTTGAGTACAATTCACCATTAGATAGAATGCCGCAATCAGCCAGCTAAAATATGTAAATAAAGTAAAGGTTTGCATAGGCGAAACACAAAAATGGAAAGATTCATTCATTTTTATTTGAATCGAGGGTTGCAGAGGCTATATGAGTTTATGATGAAATATAAAATATATATGCATGCGTAAGCTTAAGTATGTATAATTGTTAACTGAGTTTAGTCATTAGTTTATGACGAAGTGACGCCGCTGAAAGGTGCAGTGTTGCCATATCTCAATAGTAATAAATCTTATGCTGATTTGCATCTCGGCATCTTGGAAGAAATAAATCAAACGAGGTAAAGTAAATATGAAATACAATTTTAAAAATTGCATAACTAATATATTAGAAAAGTAATTTTATTTAAAATATTTGAAGAACCTCTGACAATGTGATGAAGGTCGTCATTAGTTTATGACGTGTTCTCTCTCACTATCGATGTTCTCTCAATCCGCCATTCTTACATATATTCTTCTCTTTTCTCTCAAGCTATTTCGATTCAACAATCGGTGCGGAAGGCATGCTTTCGGGTGCTTTTCAATCGGCCTGACATTTGAAATAAGATAGTCGAGCCGAGTAGACGTCCCGGTGTTTTTTTTGCTGCAATAAATCAAGAGAAGGTTCGCGTCGACGCGCTTAATTAACTAAAACTTCTAGCAATACCTAAACGTATTAAATAATTCAAAGTAAGTTTGTGACCTGTTGATTAGCAACGAACGGGACAGCTTTTAGAATATGTATATTTCACAAATGATTGACAAGATCAAAGAGAAACTACAGTTGAGCGTAAGCCTGAAATTATGATTGCTGTTGCTGCTGTGAAGATGGTTATTTCACAATTTTTTTGCACGATGTCTATGTATATATACACATACATACGTAGATATGTGTGCACAAATGTACAGGCATTGCTTTATTGGCACGCACGCACAAAACATACATTCAGCTCGGGACGTTTCCGTTTTATTTTTTTGCAATTTTTGCCGGCACCAACAACGTCATGGGTGGGGAAGCTATTCCATCAGAGGATTGCTGCTAGACATCAGCATTCTTGACTGCTTCTATCGAATCGAATGTAATTGCACATTGGGCACATATTTGTAATTAGAAATGCTGAATTTTTCGTAGCACGTAAGTTCGTGCTATTTGCCACATATCACACCAAATTGCAAATTTAAGGGGCCAAAAAGAAAAAGAGTCTGCAAGTCATCCAGATATTACATTTTTCAGTCCGCCATTTTTGATCATATTTCGCCATCTTTTATGATGCGCACTGGAGTTTTGTGAGTAACGGCGTTTGCAAATTCTAAAGCTCTGTACAGGCTTTTTGTGCCGACTTGTTATTGTATTTGTATATAAAAATGGCACACAATAGGCGAAAACTTGTGCGTGTTCCGTAGTTAAAGTTCAGTTAATTTCTTAACTGTAATTCCTTATTTCTTCACCATTGCCGTAGATGCCCCAACTTCAAAAACCCGCACCCAACTTCTCAGGCACCGCCGTTGTAAATGGACAATTCAAGGACATTAAATTGAGCGACTACAAGGGCAAATATTTGGTGCTGTTCTTCTATCCGCTGGACTTCACTTTTGTCTGCCCCACCGAGATTATTGCATTCTCTGAAAATGCTGCTAAGTTCCGTGAGATTGATTGCGAAGTGATTGGCTGCTCCACGGATAGCCAGTTCACCCATTTAGCCTGGATCAATACACCACGCAAACAGGGTGGTCTGGGTAACATGGACATTCCATTGTTGGCCGATAAATCGATGAAGGTGGCACGTGATTACGGTGTACTCGATGAAGAAACCGGCATTCCATTCCGTGGCTTGTTCATCATCGATAAGAAGCAGAATTTGCGTCAGATAACCATCAACGATTTGCCAGTAGGCCGCAGCGTTGAGGAGACTCTACGTCTGGTGCAAGCCTTCCAATATACCGACGAATATGGAGACGTATGCCCAGCCAACTGGAAACCAGGACAGAAGACAATAACGGCCGATCCCGTCAAGTCTAAGGAGTATTTTGCCACTACATCCTAAGTGTGCGTTGCTCAACACCTATATACATTTGCCCAATTCAGATGCAGTGCGACGCTCTCCCAGCCTTAGAAAGAGCAAGAGAGATTTAGTACATCAAATCCAAACGCATCGAAACTGCATCCCCAGTATAGAGGCTGCTCACACACAAACACACACACACACACCTATATATTAATATAATATCTATGTAACGAAACTAGCGCTAGTTCGCACTACATGTAATGTGTACCAAGTACTAAATATCCCCCACCCTTGTCCACACATACACACGCGGAATGTAAGCGGAAAGTTCAAGTTTCAAGTTCTGCCTTCTTGCTACAATAAAGCCGCATTGAATCGTAATTAAACACGTGGGCCTGCTCACATTTTATTTATAGGGTTTATCTCTGGTTTAGCCACATATTTGCTGTTGCCGTCCCGGTTAAATAGCTACGCCGACATAGACTTTGACTTATCTTTCGACAAGGCACATTGAATGCCGACTCATGAATTGGCATGTTCGTCTAGCCATGATAACCAAATCTCATGGCCGCTTCCCGTAAAGCTAATAACGCTTGGCTATATACTATTTATGAATGTATGAATGTGTTTGTGGTAGCTGTTTGTTGACCCACTGCCCAAGTGCAATTCTAGTTTACTTCCTTTCCATTTAATCACCTCTGCGTCTGCAGCTGAAGCAACAGAATTACTGCAGCAACTGGATTCCCGCCAAATCAGTAAGTGTTCTGACACGTAAATTAAGCAATTCAATTCGCCAGCTGTATATGATATATGTATGCATGTATATGAAACATTTCATTAGCATGGGCACTTTGGCCCATAAGCCTCTGGAAAGCTGGCAACGCCGTTCGTCGGATTCTGTTTATTAGCATCAAATCATGCGTCAGCAGAGTTTAGAGCTTGACTTTGTCCTCTTTGGAATGGATGTGAATCTAGCGCATCACGCGTTTTGCCATTTAAGACAAGGTCTGCGGCCCCGTCTCTTTGTCAAAACTTGTTTTTGCACACACACAGAAAAAAACCGGCAAATGTAGTCAAAAAGCTTTCAGCGCGCTGATTGCTCTTTAGAACTTACCAGAAAGTAGAACCCTTTCTATACTCAGTTTGCCGGCTGACTATATTTACGCATGTATTTGTGTAAATATATACAGTCACGAAGCCGCAGCTGCTGCTCACATGTGTGTTTCTTCGAGATTAAACATGTGTTGCTTGAATGTGTGCATGCATGCGTATGTATATATATATGTGCGTACTTATGTGCAAATTCGAACAAAACTATTGCGCCTTAAATCGTAAAACGATTTATTAAGACCAATTTATTAGTGACTGATGTGAGTGATTGTCCACAATTAAACATTCCTATGCAATTTTCGAAAGGCTCCTAAGCCAATGAGAAAAAAAACATTCAATCAACAATGCGAAAGGAAGACGTTTGATATTTAAAAGCTTTTCAATTTGAAGTGTCTGTCGCCAAGCGCTGTCTGAGGTACCTAGTAAAAAGGAAAAATATACAATAAAGGGTTTCTGATTACATGGGTGCATAACAAAGAAATATTGCAATGGAAAAGAAAAATACACGCCTACTTACACACATACACTGATGGAGCTGTCTCATTTTCTAGGCAATATAAATTATTATTTTTGTTACCGGAAAGTTTTATGGGTTGCTTTGATACATCTAATATGTATATATACAGCACACACTTTTATAGTTATTAACTGATAAGGGTAGGTGAAGCGAATGCCGCGATAGAGTCCATTCGAATTCCGTGTGGAAAGGCGTGCATATGTATTTATGTGCATGATTGTACATATTTAGGGTTTGCCATTTTGAAGACCTAATCTTGCGTACGATTTCAATTAAATATGAACATTTGTTCACGTACATATGGCTACTTAACTATGCCGTGCGCTTGACAAGATGTTAAGCCCTACTGCAAGCGTAGATATTGATAAACCTGGGCAATTGATATAAATCAATATAGACAAATGTATTCATACAACACGCAATTTTGAAGAGGCCTGCCCCTTTCGTGCTTAGTCATTGTTTAATTACTGCGAATGACAATCGATCCAAGTCATTTGCGTGTTGCATCTGATTATCAATCCCTTTTTGTAACCTCTAACTTCTAATTCGAATTCAATTAGTTGAGAATCGATAAGTCATGCGCCTGAAAGTATGCAATACATTAATTCACAGTTCATAAATAATTAAGGAAATGCCAACTTGGCTTAAACACACTTCGTAAACAGTGAATGATGTTTAAAGCGTAGATGTTTTAAGCTGTTATTAAAGTAACTAACTAATTGTATTTGAGGCCAATCAATATATCTTATGCACAATTTAAAAACGTTTGTGCCAATATCTTCCAAGCAATCAGAAGCTATTCAAAATACGATATGGATTGAGATCTCACGGAATATTGGAAACGACACTACATGTAATTAAGGCCGCCGGCGCGTACTAATGGTAACCATTAGATATCACCTGACAGAGCTGTCACTTTTTCTCAACTATCCAGTAAATTGTTGCCATGAATATTCTAATAGTTAACAAGAACTGCTTGCCTTTTGACCATGTGTGTTTACCGCAACCCGAGCATGCATGCCAAGTCCAAAGACAAGATGCTTATATTGTACACACATACATTTACTGCAGCTTCTTCACTTAATTGCAAGTTCGTATTAAAAAATAAATGATTGTTATTAAAAAGTATGTATTCATCATTTTATTTCGCGTTTTTTGTTGGGTCATTCATGTCTTGAATGAGCGATTTTGCTGGTAGTTATTATTTGAAACGTGTTCTTTGTATGTTTTATCGCGACGGGGAAATAAATTAACTTTTACATATTTTAGCTCCCCACACACACAAAATAGCTTTAGATGTTGTCTAGCTGTCTTGCCCTACTGCTTCAGTAGCGACCACTTAGAAGAAGAAACCAAGGATTTTGCCTCCAAGATGTTTTCTTCTGGCCTCCTCATGATCCATAATGCCTCCGGATGTGGTCAACACGACATAGCCGAACTGGCGAGAGGGCAGCAGATTGTTAGTCCACTTCTCGATGTCATTGATTGGAACATCGAAGCGTGGCGAGATGACACCACATTTGTTCAGACGTCCGGTAAGGTTGACAACGATTTTGCCCGAGCGATGATCATCAACAATTTCAAATTCGCCGATGTAGCCATGCTTCATCATCACAGTCAAGAACTTGATAATGACTTTAGAGCAAGGGCGCAGCAACACCTGACGCTTGCCGCGCTTCTCGGCATTGTTAATGCACTTTAGGGCATCGGCCAATACGTTCATACGCACCATGGCTGCAAAGAAAACAGAATTTAATCTCTCTTATCACAACAAATATAATTTATTTAACTATATTGATACGAAGTGCTTTGAAATTTAGTTATGTTCTTCCATTTTTATGTGACAGTAGAACATGGTTGGCCATGTTGCTCGTGCGTTTGGCTATGTAAACAACAACAAAGGCTAGTTTTGGCAACTCGGACGCCCGCGGTACAAAGCTCCCGGCAAATTCTTTATTTATGATTTGCCACAAACTTTTTATTTTAGCATATATTGCACTACCACAATCCAGTTACTAAAACAGCAGCAACAACAATAGCAACAGCACAGCTGATGCTGATGGGAAGGAAACGCGGTGTTTCATAGATTTCATCACAGAAACAGAAAAAAAATGTGTGAAAAAAATATGATTTTTTGATTACTTTGCGTTGCTACATTATGATCGTCTATTGACTGGTAATGCAAATATCTTCAACATTGGCCAACCCTTTGCTGTTTTACCGACGCTGACCACAGAGTTTCAACTTTTATACACAATAAAAAAATTTTATTTCTTGCACATCATTTTCAAAGCACACGCATTAAATCTTTAGCCCATATCAAGCATGTGGTAATTTTGCAGTATTTGCAGTGCTTCTAACAAAAAATTTGATACATTTTTACGAAGATTACCTAAGATTTAATTTTGTGGTTTTTCAACACAAATTTACACGACCGCGAACGTATCGGAAAAGAGGAAGTCATCCTTCCCGCATTTGACAGCTACAGCTGTCAGTGGTGAGTACACCCAGGGTTGCTAATGGTACAGGGTTGCTTTGACAAATTTTTCTGTTCTCAGTAAGAGAACATTGTAGCTTTGGAGTTTTCCAGCACTATATCATTAACAAAATGTCAAAGCAGTAAGTGTTTATATTTACTTACGATGAAAATAAATAAAATTAAAATATTTATTGTAGGTTTGGTTTAATAATACCTGGTCAGCAGAAGAAGCAAGCAGAGAAGCTATCAGTTCCATCAGCCAGACCTTCTGTTTTCGATGAAAGCAGTAACAGTTCGGTTAGTGACCATGACATTGGTGCACCACCAAAGCGTCTCGCCGGCAAGACTGGCGTAGTAAGTGGACCTAGTGTAATGGAGAGGCGTTTGGCTCGTAATATGCAAGAGAAGGCTTTGGCAGAGGACCCAACGATATTTCAGTATGACGAGTTGTATGATGAAATGGACAATAAACGTGAGGAGGCCAAAGAAACAAAGAGGTTAGAGCCTCGAAAGGCCAAATATATTGGTCGCTTGCTAGAGCATGCTGAACGTCGTAAGTTGGAGAACGAATTGCGCATTGAACGCCAAGTTCAAAAGGATCGCGAGGCCGAAGGAGAAATGTACAAGGACAAGGACACATATGTAACAGCAGCGTACCGCAAGAAACTCGAATCCATACGTCAACTACAGGAGCAAGATAAACGGGATGAATATCTGGAAGCGATTGGCGATGTGACGAAGCAAAAAGATCTGGACGGTTTCTACAGACATCTTTATGAACAAAAATTGGGCACGCAACAGGAAGCGATTAAGCCCAAAACAGCGCCCAGCTCAACAGATGTGGCCTATAAGACGATCAAACAAAACTCATCTAGTACAACAAAAAAACGCAGGTACAGAAGACAGCGCTCATCAATGGACGATGATGATGAACCAGAAGCAGTGGCTAAGCCTGCAGATGAATCGAAAGCAGCCACCAGCGTTACTAAGGCACATCTAACTAATAATATTGACGCGGATTCAGATTTTAGTATTGACGACTCCAGCGACGAGGAGGAACAGGTGACTAAAACAAGTAATCAGAAAGATAGTACAGAGCCTAAAGTAGGCACTCAACCGAGTGCCACTGACAAGGAGCCGCAGATCAATCCACAGCCAAAGTCTTCCGAGAAGGAAGATGATCGTGTTGGCGAAGGCGATAGCATTGCTGATGCCAAGGAAGATAGTTCCGTAAAGGAACCGGATGAACCAAAAGTTGTTCGAAAACCGATTGATAAAAGCTACATCTGGCGTAAACGTACCGTTGGCGAGGTATTCGATGCCGCACTCGCCCGTTATCAAGAACGCAAGCTAGCTAGACGTGCCTGATCCTGATCCCGATACCATTTGTCGGTCGCACACTTAAGTTTACTATCTTATTTTAGGTTATGTTAATTAAAAATATACATAAGTCTATTTGTAACAACATCTATTATGTGCATAAATTGTGCAAGCGTAAATATTTTGCCACAGGGCATTAGCATAGCTCTGAAAGCCTACAAAGACGACAGCGTTACAGTGGACACAAATTTGCTGAGACGACACGGGAGGTAGCCGCAATTGCTCCCTTCATGTTTATATATGTGTAAATCAAAAGAGGAAATAAAATCCAAGAGCAAAATGTAACTAATGAAATTATTTATTTTTTAATATTTATGTACGTTTACTATACGTTTAAATGTGTACGCCCAATGGAACTCTCACTGTATATTTTTTATATTGTATGTGCGGAATACAAAAACAATCCCGAACAAAGACCAAGTTGGAGCTAGTTTTTGTTCTATTTTTTTTGCTTGCTTTACTTTTGCTTTAGCCGCAAATGCCGCAAATCCCTTTTATAAATAGGTGTGTCCGCCATAAAAGCGAAAGCCGGCAACGCTGACATGCTTGGGTACCATTTTCGTTGCAGCATTGCAGACGTTC
>JABVZY010000290.1:7406427-7418395 GCA_020883555.1 Drosophila nannoptera | reverse complement strand
GACCAAAAAATCCAAAAAGAAGAAGAGTAAACCTGGCACAAAACTTAGCAGCTTTAATATTTGAACTAACTAAACACAGATAAAGATTATTTTAGCCATATGATATGAGAGCATTAATCGCTTGAGCATAAAGTTTTTGTACTTGGCTAAATCAATAATACTGAAATATAGAGAAGGGGGAAGAAGGGAGAAAAAGCGATATCGATATATTCGAAAAAGTTGTTAAATCGAAAACTTAGCTTAATTTCTCGTGTTGAATTTGTATTTACATACATAGCGATAAGTGCTACAACATACACACACACACACACACACACACACACACACACACACATTAAACTAATTATACTTATACCATATATACCTTATATATCTGTATTTGATGAATGTCAATGAAATATATGCAAAAATCGTTATACAAATAAAAATCGAATTCAAAGCGAATTTTTGGAGTGCGGGAGGGTGGGGGAAACTAGCTCGCCTCCTTCTTGTGCGGTTAGCCCTTTAAGAACGAACGAACGAACAACAACAACAAAACCAGAGCAATTAAATGCTGATACTCGTGGCGTGGACGGACAGCTGAACAGACAGCGAGATACATTTGTATCTTTGTGCGGTTTTCAATTGAATTTCCAATTTCAGTTTGGCTGATGGCAGCCAGCTGTGCTGCCATTGGATCGTCTATATATAGACGCAGCGATTAGCAGCCAATGGGCGATCGCTCAGGCAGACTCAGACGGAGAGCGCACACAGCAGGGCGCCCAGACCGGGCCAGACCACTTGACGTCGTCGAACTGTCTGGGCGAGCTGCAGCAAGTAGCCGCAGCTACTCGATCCTTGTGCCGTCGGCTTAAATAAGTGAAGACAAGCGCGTGATCCTTTCAGTTGATAGCTGAACGTGCAGCTAAAAGGATCTTAACCTCTCTCGCTCTATCTCTGTCTTCGTCTCCCTCGCGATGCAATCATTACCTGTTAACCTGGCCAGCGCCAAGGAGCGTCGTCTGCTGCGCACGCCCAAGTGTGCACGTTGTCGCAATCACGGTGTCATCTCCTGTGTCAAGGGCCATAAGAAGCTTTGCCGCTGGCGCGAATGCTGCTGCCCCAATTGCCAACTGGTCGTAGATAGGCAACGCGTTATGGCCGCCCAGGTGGCCCTCAGACGGCAGCAAACCATGGAAGCCCTGGAAGTCAGCCAGACAACAGCTCAACAACTAGCAGCTGATCCAGCCAGCGATGAGGAGCAAAGTACGCCCACCAAATCTAGCCAAATGGCGGCCAATACGATGCGCACGCGTCAAGCCCTGATTGCCCAGAAGCGCATCTATAAGCAGCGACTGCGGCACCTGCAACAGTCCACGTTGCACATCACAGCGGCGATGGAAGGTACGTGCTGATCCCACTCCCACTCCACCAAATTGTTAAACCCATCTCTAGGAGTCAATCAGTTTCTCCAATTCGATGCTTTCGATATATCGATATTAATAACTAAGCTCGTCAATATAGAAAAAAGTGATCGATAGCGATGAATAATAGAAGAAAGAAGAATAGGAAAAGTTGCAATATTATAAATTGAATAATTTATGGTATTCTTAACTCTTATCTCTTGATTTTACTGCGATTCAACATCCAGCTTTATTATATCTGAACCACATGCAATAGTCCAAGCTGAGCCGCCGACATGCGGTGCCAGACTGTCTGGCAAGACTTGTAATATGAGCAAGGTGTGAAATAAACGACAGAGAGTCTGTAAACGTGTTAGAGAGAGAGAGAGAGGGACAGTCAGGGAGCGACAGGAAATGCCTCATTCCTAACTAAAACAACAATATCAATAACGACAGCAACAAATTTGTTAAAAGTCACCCACTGAAATAAAACTCTTGTCGTATGCACGCATATTGTCCGTTATGTCAAAAGGAAAGAGAAGAGACGAGAAGCAAAGAAGAGAGCAAGAGAAACGAAACGTCCAATCTGTAGGCCCTGCCCAATTTTCATTGTGTAAATCGATACGTGAAAACGGAAAAACCTCTTGAGTCAAATGTGTGGCAAAAGTCAACGGGGCAACGCAAACAATTACAGTTTTCAATATTTTCAATTTTTACATCTGGTTTCCAACTAAACACGTACGTCGAGTCCACGCACACGATTTCGGTGCCGTGCTGTCTGGCAGTAGTCTATGGGCCTAGGGTACTGGGTGCTGGCTGCAGGGTTCTGCGCTTGTGCGGCTCAAATTACGCCTCAATTACCATGTGCTACAGTCAGCGAAAATGTTAGGTTCAATTCTAATTCTACAAAAAATAATAATTCTTTCTCTGCATATGCAAAGTTAAATTTCTTATAGAAATTAATTTGCATGCATATAAAAATATTCCTTAACTCTCAGATATTTGAGATCTCCTTCGATATGCTAAGTTTTTTCTTCAAGTGCATACGTAAACGTGGCAGATTATCGGTGTGTTGAACGAATCGAAACAATTTGAAAGCAAGTTTTACAAGAGATTTGACCTCAACGCCAAAGAAAGAGACACAGGGATTGGAGGCCGACATCAAAGAGTTTTCGCTTTCCGCCCCTTCGCACTTGTAGCGTATAATTTCAATTCTAATGTCCTGCCCCCATTCGATCATCTTTCCACTTGCAGAGTACAAGCAGCGGTTTCCCACGTTAAATTCACCGTTGCTGGAACGTATGCGTAAGCGGCGCGCGTTCGCTGATCCGGAACTGAACTACGCGATGGATACAACGCTTCTGGGCAGCCCCGCCTGTGGTAGCGGCGCAACAACTCCTTTGGTAAAACCGCCAACAGCAATTGGTAACGCCTTTTATGATCTGTTGAGTAATGCCGCCGCCGCTGCAGCTGTTGTCGCGCAACACCAGCATCAGCAGCAGGCATATCAATCACTGCCGAACATTACGCACACGCCTACGCCGACGCCCACCGCCAAGAAGCCCAAGCTGAGTTTCTCAATTGAATCGATAATTGGTGTCAGCACGTAGCATATGCATCTGTAAAGTAAATTGTATAAAGTTGAATTCTTTTTTTTTTTATTAGTATTACGATTCTTAGGAAATAAAATAATTTTACAGTAAATCAGTTACTTACCTTGTTTAAATTATACGCTACGACAACGTCCGCAACATATCGACTATCGACAAGTCTTTTGTTCATTGATAAATAGCTAACACTACAAATAATTTTGCCGCTATCGTATCATAGCGTTGCCACCTCTTGCAGTAATTTATCGTGTAACTGTGATCAGTTACTCTCATTCGTTGGTGACTCAGAAATGACAACAATTTTCTATATCGAGCCCGAACTGGTTCTGGCATATGGACGCAAGGTCCTGTTCCTGAATCCCAATGACTTGCAAATCTTCAAAGATATCGAGCTACCAGCTGACTTAACAACATGTGGATTAAAAATCGAAACAACCGAGGAACAGCAGCCGGCTACAGCGGGCAAGGATGATGCGAAAGCAGCACCTGTCGCTACTTTGGAAGCGTCTATATTAAATGTTAGCTACTCACCGGATAGACAATTGATTGCCGTAACTACTGCTGGGCAAAAGGCTTTGCTGCTCTACAAAAGCCGGCCAGAGCATGTGAAGCTCCTTTCAATACGCCCCCTGGCCCGTGCTTCCAGCGCTCTAACGTTTGCCCCCAACTCCAGTTCAGTGCTGGTCACAGACAAAACTGGTGATTGCTATCAATACGATTGCGTGGAGGTGGAAAAGCCGCCAAAACTGCTGCTGGGTCACCTGAGCATCGTCTACGATATCTTGTGGACACCAGATGAAAAGCACATTATCACCTGCGACAGGGATGACAAAATAAGAGTGACCAATTATCCGGCAAGCTACGACATACACAGCTATTGCCTTGGGCACAAAGAATTTGTGTCCGGTCTCGCCCTTCTCTCAGAGGTTCCTGAGCATTTACTTTCCGTTTCCGGGGACAAGACCTTACGTGTGTGGAACTACATGACGGGCAAGGAGCTATTTCAACACGAGCTGCCCGCGCCGGCCGTGCGTCTGCAGCTACATGATCTGGTCCCAGGCAAGCGCTATCTGGCGGCTGTGCTATTCTACGATCATGTGGAAGGCCTCGGCCTGTATGAACTGCAACTGGAAAACTCAACATGGTCTATAGCTCGTGAGCAACTTGTGCGCGCAGAAGCTGGCACTTGGAACATCAGCAATTTTACATTAGCTAACGACAGAATCTACGTGGCGGGTACAGTTGGCGAGCGCTTCACCTTGCGTGTCTACAATAGCTCCGATGGCCAGCAAGCGGAAAATGTGCCAGCCGGATGGATAGACATGATTGCGGAACAGTTCGCCGGGCAGTCTTGCGTGCCTGAGGATATATCCGCATGGTTTAAGAAGCGCTACGACAACGTCAGCGACTACCTGGAACGCAAGAAGCGACGCATCGAGGATCAGCAACAGCAGCAGCTGCAAAAATGAAAGCATACCATAAGCTCATATAATCTAAGCATAAGGAGAAGAGCAATAAATGCTAATATGTTTTTGTATATTGAAGAAAAAACCATCTATATGGCTTGAATTCCAAGATCTTAGCGGGTTTCTCATTATTTAAGTATATGTATATGTATTTATTAGTTTCTGTATTATGCAGACAACTCGTACAATTAGACGGGTTTGTAATCCAATTTGCTTTCCAGCTTCTTGTTATCGGAAACCTTACGCACGGCCTTCATGAAGTCCTCTTGAATAACATATTCCCGTTCAGCTCTGAAAAATAGAGATTCGGTTAGAAAGCGACCAATTCACGATCTCGTCCCAAGCCTACCTGATGGCAAAGAGGCCCGCTTCCGTGCAGACATTCCGCAAATCGGCACCATTGAAATTGTCTGACAATTTGACGATGGCCTCGTAGTCGATTTCCCCATGCTTGGCTATTTTGAGTGCATGAATCTTGAGAATTTCCAAACGCGCCTGCTCATTGGGCAATGGAATTTCAATTTTACGATCCAAGCGACCGGGACGCAACAGAGCAGGATCTAACGTATCTGGACGATTGGTGGCCATGATCATTTTAACCTGGCCCAGCGAATCGAAGCCATCCATTTGATTGAGCAGCTCCATAAGTGTACGCTGTATTTCACGATCAGCGGATGTGCCCTCCGAGAATCGGCGACCGCCAATAGCATCGATTTCATCCATGAATATAATGCAGGGCTGATGATCGCGGGCATAATTGAACATTTCACGAATCAATCGCGCACTCTCGCCAATGTACTTGTCCACAATGGCTGAGGAGACCACCTTTAGGAAATTCGCATCCAACTGTGAGGCAACAGCACGGGCCAGTAAAGTTTTTCCCGTTCCCGGCGGTCCGTAAAGCAGGCAACCCTTTGGCGGCATAATACCAACGCGTAGGAATAGCTCGGGATTGAGCAACGGCAACTCAATAACTTCGCGCAGCTCGCGGATTTGCTCAGTAAGACCACCGATAGCCGAATAGGTAACATCGCCGGGATCCTCGTGCGACATATTATACACCAGAGGATCGACCTCGCGTGGCAAATATCGCATGATGGTCAGAGTGGTCATGTCCAGGGCAACGCGTGTGCCGGATTTCAACTTGGCTTTGTCCAATTGGCGGCGGCAGCCCACAACATAACGAGGTCCGTTAGTTGCTTTGACAATAACTACAAATAGCAAAAGAATGTTATTTTAGAAAAGCATTTGCTCAATTTGTGCTTTGACACTTACACTTGTCCTCGGTCAATTGTTTTAGTACCTCCCCTACTATTTGGCCGACACTTTGCAGTGCTTTCAAATCATTTTCAGATTTGTCGTATAGCTTAGTAAGTTCCTTGACTTCCTCTCGTTCTAGTTGTTTAGTAGGCAAAGTATTTAGCGCTGACATTTCACATAAGGCATTTTTGTACTCACTTTCTTTGAGGCGACCCTCAACTTCCTTGTGCTCCAGTAATTTCTTTCTGTAATCAGAAAGTGCTTTTTCGCGAATACCTTCTGAGGTTGGAGCAGCAGTCACCGTCATTTCAATATCAATAATCTCTAAGCACAAACTTTTCGCCTATTAAAATATTCTTTTTAATGATATTGCAGTTTTACCAGGCGTAGTATGACCTTAAGTACAAATGGGAATAATCCCAAATCAGTATTTTATATATACCGCAAAATAAAGGAGGTATAAAGTACGTACGCTGTTCAAAACCAATACAAAATAACGGACCGTGGAGGAAGTGCAGCTTGGCAATAGTAAATAAGTAAATATCAATACAAAACAAATATCAGTCTTAAAAATAATAATAGTTAAAATTACAGCATTTAAAACTCTTTGAATCACGCGATCCAGTCTAGTGCGTCTGACGTCACAAACAAATATAAATACTCTAATAACCAACATACTATACAATCAACACAATCGTCGTCCTCCTGTTGTGCCATAATGCCGCTGACCGCTCGCTTTGTGCGCAATTTGCAGCGTTTTCAACTCGTCACCTTTGACGTAACGGATACGCTGCTCCGGCTTAAGGAACCCATCCACCAATACGCCCAAACGGCCGAAGCATGCGGCATTGTTGGCATAACCGCCGCACAGCTGGATCCATGCTTTCGCAAACACTTCAAATTGATGAGCAGCGCGCATCCGAACTTTGGCAGCCACTCGCCAAATATGAATTGGCAGAACTGGTGGCAACAATTTGTGATCGATGCATTCACCTGCGTCGACGGCAATCTGTCAAAGGCCAAACTGGAAACGGTGGCCGAGCAGCTGTTACAGGTCTTTCGCACGAGCGCCTGCTGGACGCACATCGAAGGCGCCAAGGAACTAGTGCAGCGCGTCCGCAAAGCCGGCAAGTGTGTGGGCATAATTTCGAATTTCGATCCCTCACTTCCTCAGGTGCTTAGCGCCATGGGCTACGATAAGAAATTCGATTTTATCCTCAACTCCTACGATGCGGGCGTGATGAAACCCGATCCGGGCATTTTTCAATTGGCGTTGCAGAATCTCAACATTGCGCCCGCTCAAGCCTTACACATAGGCAACAAATTGGACATGGATTACGTGGGCGCTCGTAACAGCGGCTGGAGCGGCATGTTGGTCCAGGAGCAGCCGCAGCAACAACTGCAGCCCCAGCTGGAGAGCAGGCACACCTTCCCAAGCCTTGCCCAGATGCTGCATGCGCTAGACACGCAAGAGATCGTGTGGTGATGACCTTATCTGACACAGTTGCAACCTCCCCTCCCCCCTCCCTCATTTTTAATTGTTATATGTTATGTTTTTAAATGAACATTTTAGATTTAAAATGGAGCGGTTGCAAAATAAAATATAAAGTCTAATATTAATATATTATCATTACAAACTAAATTATTTGCAATTTTTGGTTCTCTTACGGTTCGCTTAACAAATGACGACTTTATGTATATATGTAATTATGAATATACTGATTAGTGTACGCTGTATTTTACGATCAGCGGGATGTGCCCTCCGAGAATCGGCGACCGCCAATAGCATCGATTTCATCCATGAATATAATGCAGGGCTGATGATCGCGGGCATAATTGAACATTTCACGAATCAATCGCGCACTCTCGCCAATGTACTTGTCCACAATGGCTGAGGAGACCACCTTTAGGAAATTCGCATCCAACTGTGAGGCAACAGCACGGGCCAGTAAAGTTTTTCCCGTTCCCGGCGGTCCGTAAAGCAGGCAACCCTTTGGCGGCATAATACCAACCCGTAGGAATAGCTCGGGATTGAGCAACGGCAACTCAATAACTTCGCGCAGCTCGCGGATTTGCTCAGTAAGACCACCGATAGCCGAATGGATCGACCTCGCGTGGCAAATATCGCATGATGGTCAGAGTGGTCATGTCCAGGGCAACGCGTGTGCCGGATTTCAACTTGGCTTTGTCCAATTGGCGGCGGCAGCCCACAACATAACGAGGTCCGTTAGTTGCTTTGACAATAACTACAAATAGCAAAAGAATGTTATTTTAGAAAAGCATTTGCTCAATTTGTGCTTTGACACTTACACTTGTCCTCGGTCAATTGTTTTAGTACCTTGCCTACTATTGGGCCGACACTTTGCAGTGCTTTCAAATCATTTTCAGATTTGGCGTATAGCTTAGTAAGTTCCTTGACTTCCTCTCGTTCTAGTTGTTTAGTAGGCAAAGTATTTAGCGCTGACATTTCACATAAGGCATTTTTGTACTCACTTTCTTTGAGGCGACCCTCAACTTCCTTGTGCTCCAGTAATTTCTTTCTGTTATCAGAAAGTGCTTTTTCGCGAATACCTTCTGAGGTTGGAGCAGCAGTCACCTGTACTCTGTTCCAAACCAATACAAAATAACGGACCGTGGAGGAAGTGCAGCTTGGCAATAGTAAATAAGTAAATATCAATACAAAACAAATATCAGTTTTAAAAATAATAAGAGTTAAAATTACAGCATTTAAAACTCTTTGAATCACGCGATCCACAGTCTAGTGCGTCTGACGTCACAAACAAATATAAATACTCTAATAACCAACATACTATACAATCAACACACTCGTCGTCTTCCTGCTGTGCCATAATGCCGCTGACCGCTCGCTTTGTGCGCAATTTGCAGCGTTTTCAACTCGTCACCTTTGACGTTACGGATACGCTGCTCCGGCTTAAGGAACCCATCCATGTATGCGCCCAAACGGCCGAAGCATGCGGCATTGTTGGCATAACCGCCGCACAGCTGGATCCATGCTTTCGCAAACACTTCAAATTGATGAGCAGCGCGCATCCGAACTTTGGCAGCCACTCGCCAAATATGAATTGGCAGAACTGGTGGCAACAATTTGTGATCGATGCATTCACCTGCGTCGACGGCAATCTGTCAAAGGCCAAACTGGAAACGGTGGCCGAGCAGCTGTTACAGGTCATTCGCACGGGCGCCTGCTGGACGCACATCGAAGGCGCCAAGGAACTAGTGCAGCGCGTCCGCAAAGCCGGCAAGTGTGTGGGCATAATTTCGAATTTCGATCCCTCACTTCCCCAGGTGCTTAGCGCCATGGGCTACGATAAGAAATTCGATTTTATCGTCAACTCCTACGATGCGGGCGTGATGAAACCCGATCCGGGCATTTTTCAATTGGCGTTGCAGAATCTCAACATTGCGCCCGCTCAAGCCTTACACATAGGCAACAAATTGGACATGGATTACGTGGGCGCTCGTAACAGCGGCTGGAGCGGCATGTTGGTCCAGGAGCAGCCGCAGCAACAACTGCAGCCCCAGCTGGAGAGCAGGCACACCTTCCCAAGCCTTGCCCAGATGCTGCATGCGCTAGACACGCAAGAGATCGCGTGGTGATGACCTTATCTATAAAGTCTAATATTAATATATTATCATTACAAACTAAATTGTTTGCAATTTTTGGTTCTCTTACGGTTACGTTAAATCTCTTTTGTTTTTTCGCTTAATAAATGACGACTTTATGTATATATGTAATTATGAATATACTGATTAGCTGAATGTGTGAAAAGGAATAACTACTTATACTTAAGTATAATACATAATATATATATATATATATATATATATACAGCATTTGTAGTTAATATAGAACAATTTTAAGCCCGACTTTGTAACACAAAATTGTTTCCTTTGTTTCGGTCTGCCTTTTAGGGGAATGCATTTCAGAGGAGGTGCTGCAACTGGCGACTCTCCCTACGTTGACTTGGTAGCCTTGGTCGGCATCTGGGCCTTGGCCGCCTTCAGCTGCTCGAGATTAAACTGCTTGCGTATTTCGGTGGACACTTGGCGGATGACACTCTCCGTGTTGGCCATTAGATCCCGCTCGAGCACCTCGATATCGATGTCCTTGCTCTCCAAACGCATCTGCATGTCCGAGTAAAAGTCACAGAAGAGCACCGGCTCATCGGAGCCGTTCGGTGTCCGGGTGCTGCAGTATTGTCCGCGTCGATGCAGGTCTTCGTTGTTGGCCCGCGAGTCGAGGAAGCGGCGTGCGCCCAGGGGCAATTGCTGCTGTATCAATCGCTCATGATTCTGGAATATGTGATGCTTGAGCTTCTTGAACTCCTTCAGCTCGTTCTTCATGTACTTCACATAACTGTACATCTTCGATGTCTTCTTCGTGAGGTTCTCCAAACAGCTTATGAAATTCCGCACCTGCTGGGTGCGTGGCAAGGTACTGGGATCCAAGCGTTCGGCCTCATCGAAATGGTATTGCGAACGATTGAAGTCGTGCTTCATGGCCAGTGCCGAGGCGAGCACCACATGGTTTTCGGCCACCATCGGTGCATGCTCCACGGCTGCACTCAATATTAAGTCGGCATCGGCCAGCCGGCCCATGCGAAACAGTATTGTGCCCAGACTGAGGAGCGGTATGTCCTTGTGCTCGGGCGGCGCCAGCATGGCGGCCAGGCGTGCACACGGCAAAGCCTGCAGTGCATTGCCACGCATTCGCCAATAGTATGAGCCAAGCGTATGAAATTTCCAAGAGTCCGGCTGTCGCTGCAGGCCCTCCAGTGCAAAGCGACGGGTCAGCTCGACCGTGGCGGTGCCGATGTTCGTGTCATGTTCACGTTCTACATAAGCCGATTCCAACACTTCTGGCTGGAAGCTGTCTAAATGGTCGTAGGTAGCCGGTCCGACGCCCAGCTCGTGATAATTACTGCAGATCGGCTCCTGGTCGCGACTGGACTTACCTCTAACACCAGACTGTGGGAATGCCTGATGAAGTTCTCGTTGCTCTGGCAAATTGATGCGTTTGAGCTGGTCGGGTGTGATTTTCAGATAGGACATACGCTTCTCGAGCAGATAGTAGTCCATGGCGCATTTAGCCTGATCCGCTAAATCTTCTCCGAAGCGCATGGAAAAGCGCAGATGCTCAACAATCTGCTCCCGCTTTCGTAGCAGCTCCAAATAGCTGCGCTCCACATACTCATTGTAGCGTATCTGTTCCAGAAATGCAATCAGATTGTGTGGCTCACGCATGAAGAAGGGCGAGTCCAGTTTCTGAACAATCCGTTCATCCTTTAGCACCCAATGGTTGCTGGCGCACAGCACGTGGATGCAACAGGCAGCAATTAAATACTTATAGAGTCGCATAATTCATGGGCTCTGATATTTCGCGCTAATTGCAGATGACTGCAATGCCTTTTGCAAATGAAATCATTTAGATTCAATTCTGTTAGATTTGTAAATAAATGCCGACAACAATTTGATTCCTACTGGTGGTCATATTTAGTATATTTCGAGTTAACAGTCGTATTCGCCGCAATTTGTTCGCGGACTGTAAATATAACATAAGCCTGCAAAGTACTCATACAGTGCTACCAGTATACACCAAATGTATCCCATTTTTATGCGGCTTATGAGAATTAACACATGTTAGTACGTGAGGTATAGGAAATTTCAACGACCAAATCAAATCAATTTTTTCTATAAAAATATAAGTTCAGTAGTAGCTTTAATTACCCAATTCGAATCGTCTTCTTATTAAGTTGGCAGCACCTATTGTGGCGGTTAGTTTCATCTGGGTTTTACCTGCCTTATATGTGTAGAAGTTTTTTTTTTTTTTAAATTATATATTTATTATGAAAAGTATAAAATTAAGTTACGACATTTTACGAATTGAATAAATTAGTCAATAATATATTATTTTTGAGTGTGGCTATTGGTATTTTTGGTATTTTCCACTAATATGCAAGGTATTTTAATATATTTTCAAGTGTGGTCACATATTGCTACATAAGATGCGAAAAACACGGAATCGCAGAGAACTGTAACGCGGAAAAGTACATAAAAAATAATCGTTACTCGCATGTGTTTTTTTTCTGCAATCGCAATCGTAGCATTTTATTCTCAAATATAGATTTAATCGTTGTTAACCATACGCGTCTAACATATAATAAACATAAGAAAATGAGACGACGCGTTCATGCAAAGTAGTTGAAAAAGAAGGCACACACACATACGA